>JBBDGP010002256.1:600000-812500 GCA_037952835.1 Lithobates septentrionalis
ACAGGAGGCTTTGTATTTTCTGAATATTTCTGAATAAAAGCAGAACTTCACCCTTATTGTGAAGTTTCCCCCTCTCCACCCCTCATCCTCACGTAAAGTGCACTTTTTTTGTTGTTTGCTTAAGTAAATTATAGGCATTATTCCTGCTATGGCTACTGGGATTTGCACATCACATATGTGTCACATAATCACATAAGCACTATGGAGCTTCACAGAGAAAGGAGGAGGGGGGCGAGCTTAGCGGTGCATCATCCCTAGGCACATAGGCTAAATGTGGAAGAGCCGGCGGGCCTTGGGATGATGTCACAAGGCAAGATGGCGGTGCGGGGGGCAGAATTCTCACATGATTCTGCAAGACTCTGCTGGACCACTGGGTGGGTGAGTATTTTAAGCATTCAGTACCTACCACAAAGTATGTAGGGGGTATAAAAAAAATGGGAAGGGGGAGGAGACTGGAGAACCGCTGCACCCCAGCAAATCAGAGGAAGCCTATGTATTCATTAAAATACAAAGCGTTCTGTGAATGACTGAGCAGTGCTCAGCCCAACTTGATTTTGTCCCAATAACGGGATGAGAAGTCTCTGTCCACCTGCTGCAACACAGCGGTTTACTGTACATCCAGTTTATACAGCGCATACAGCAAGCACATCTGTTAGTTCATTTAGACTAAAGTTCAATCAAACCTGGAGTTAGGCTTTAAATAAGACAATAATTTAAAACTATTACATTCATTTTGGGTGAAGGGAGATTCATAATTTCCGTTAGCCCTGAAGTGAAGAACCAACGTGTAAGTTTCTCCATCTTCCCTCCAATCAATTGGCCTTGTTGACGTCCATGAGAAGTCCAGCATCCAATGAAATCCTTGGATAGGGATCACTAAACATATTCCCAAGAAGACGGAGATGATATAAATTCACATTGAAGCTCCTCAATCAATTTCCACCACATAATGGTTTTGTGTTGACATATAAAAGTGGACCTTCTACCTTAGTGACAAGGGCCATTAATTAAGGTGTTCCTCTCTCCCTTCCTAAAACATTGGGTAAAGGTTAAGTAAAAAAAAAACCTGCAGGGGGGAAAAAGTTAGATAATAAACGTATCTTACCCTGGTTTCCTTCCATGATGCATAGGCAAGGGTGATGTCATCCACCTTCCGGACAGATATTGGAGAACGATGAGCAGCCCAAATCCCACAAGAACATGATCCTGTACTGTGCTTCAGCACCTTCTTCCAAGATTTGGGCTACTCATCATTCCCAGGGATCTTGTCAGTAGGAGCATGATGTTACCCCCTGTGCTACAAAAATCAGGGAAAAAGCGAATATATATTATCTAATTATTTTCCACTCACAGGTCCTCGAAGGGGCCTTTATGCAATGTTTTGGGAAGGGAGGCCCGAAAAATAAAGGGACCTTCACTGAGGTGGAAGGTCCTCTTTAATGGTCAGTGTTTATGAGCTTCTGTTTGCTTCAAGTGGGCATAGCATTTTCATAAAACTCAAAAACTGTAAAACTTGCTTGAAATGGCTCAAATGCAGTTGACAGTGGGGTCAAGCGAGGGTTGAAGGCACCTGTCAATGAATTCTAAATGATCTTAGAGGTGTCCCAAACTGATGTCATCAACACAAGCCCAAAGTCCATGGAAAAAGTTATACCGGTACATATCAATACCAGCACAGGACCCCCAAGTTCAATACCAGCACAGGACCCCCAAGTTCAATACCAGCACAGGACCCCCGAGTTCAATACCAGCCCAGGACCCCAAAGTTCAATACCAGCCCAGGACCCCAAAGTGCAATACCAACCCAGGACCCCAAAGTGCAATACCAACCCAGGACCCCAAAGTGCAATACCAACCCAGGACCCCAAAGTTCAATACCAGCCCAGGACCCCCGAGTTCAATACAAACCAAGGACCCCGAGTTCAATACAAGCCAAGGACACCGAGTTCAATATCAGCCCAGGACCCCTGAGTTCAATACCAGCTCAGGACCCCCGAGTTCAATACCAGTCCAGGATCCCCGAGTTCAATACCAGCCCAGGAACCCTGAGTTCAATACCAGCCCAGGATCCCTGAGTTCAATACCAGCCCAGGAACCCCGAGTTCAATACCAGTACAGGAACCCCGTGTTCAATACCAGTACAGGACCCCCGGGTTCAATACCAACCCAGGATCCCCGAGTTCAATACCAGCACAGGAACCCAGTGTTCAATACCAGCCTCGGACCCCTGAGTTCAATACCAGCCCAGGACCCCCAAGTTCAGACTTTCAGTAGTTAGGGACTGCAAGAAACAGGGTGCCTTAGCGGGGCCTGCAGCTTAGGCATGTATTTGCAAATGTGTGCAACTAAACCCCTTAATGCATATCGTTAGACAAGACAATTCGGTTGGTCGCTGGTGCGTTGGTAAGTTTGAGCTTGGAAATCCCTTTACATTTTGTTTGACATACAAAGACTAGTCATAGGTGGGGGCAGTGGCCACTTTTTTGGACCCCTGAATTCAATACCAGCCCAGGACCCCCGAGTTCAAATTATGATTTCAATTTAATCTTTTTTAGGTATTTCTGTTATAGAGGAGCAAATGCATTCTTCATCATCGCCTTTTTTTGGTGGAGGTTCCATCAATATGTTCTGTTCCTGAAAACAAAGAGTAGAATTAAATATAGCTAAAAAAAACGGACAAAATTTAACCCTTCTCTACCTTATTAAATAAACACAATTTAGCTGTAGTCAGGCTTTACATTTAAAACTTAATTTGTTCTTATCATTCATGAAAACAAAACTCTGGACAGTTATAAAAGACACAAATAAATGCCGCTCTGCAATCATAAATACATCATTAAATGTATTTTTTTTAAGTGCAAGCAGTGTAAGTACCTGAATCTGACTTTCTTTTAGCCTCTTGCAGTCCCTGTACAGCAGAGCTTAGAGCCTTAGACTGGGGGGATGGAGAAACAGCACAAGTAGCCATCTTTGCTGCAGCACTCATGTGCTTACAAGGATCATGCTGATTGAAAGAACGAGTGGAGTGGCAGAAATATGAGCCCATCAGTCTGCTGCTTCTCTTATCTATCTTTCACTATATAGAAACAGGCTTGTGGGGAGACAGCAGGACCTGTAAGTATTACTTAAAGTGCAACTTTAGTCAGAAAATTAAGTCCTACTAGATCACTTCAGGCTGGCCCCCTTTTGCAGGTAAAACATTACAACAAGTGCCTATACTGTTTAAAATCCAGTAATACACTGTCTCATGCTGCTCTGCACATGCTCAGTTGCTCTCTATTTTTTGGCACTGTGCCGAAAATGTAGAAGCCGATCTGCTGACAGCCTAAAGATCTATTACTGTTCATGGGCTCTGGGCTTCAGGAAAATGGCAGCCTCCAGCGAGATGAAACAAAACAGTGTTGGAGGCAATTTACAGCACTGATTTCGGTAGCATAATTATTGATATGTAATTAGGGATGAGCCGAATACCCAAGCCCCCCCCCCCCCCGGTTCAGTTCGCAGCAGAACATGCAAACAGGCAAAAAATTTGTTTGAACACGCACACACCGTTAAAGTCTATGGGACACGAATGTGAAAAATCAAAAGTGCTAATTTTAAAGGTTTATATGCAAGTTATTGCCATAAATAGTGTTTGGGGATCCGGGTCCTGCCACAGGGGACATGTATCAATGCAAAAAAAGTTTTAAAAACGTCAGTTTTTCTTCGGGAGCAGTGATTTTAATAATGCTTAAAGTGAAACAATAAAAATGAAATATTTCTTTAAATATTGTGCCTGGGGGTCTCTTTAGTATGCCTATAAAGTAGTGCATTTTTCCCATGTTTAGAACCACGGCAAAATGACATGTCTAAAGGAAAAAATGTAATTTTAAACTACTTGCGGCTGTAATGAATTGTCGGGTCCCGGCAATATATATGAAAATCATTGAAAAAAATGGCATGGGTCCCCCCCCCCCCCCCGTCCATTACCAGGCCCTTTGGGTCTGGTATGGATATTAAGGGGAATCCCGCACCCAAATTTAAAAAAGATAATGGTGTGGGGGGCCTCCAGGCCCTATATACTCTGTACAGAAGTATATATACTATATGGCCTGCCCTAAATACTCCGGCGAAAATTGGGCCTTAGGTGTTGGTGGTACCAGAACACTGTAAGCCCTCACAGTTACTCTTGGTGGGTGCAGAAACGAGCCCTGCTGTTAAATATTATATCAAAAATTGTATTTACATGTCCCTGTTAACCACTCAACCACTCAATGACCAGGGCATTTTTTGCGATACGGCACTGCATCGCTTTAACTGATAATTGCGCGGTCGTGCGACACTATACCCAAACAAAATTGAAGTCCTTTTTTCCCCACAAATAGAGCTTTCTTTTGGTGGTATTTGATCACCTCTGCAGTTTTTATTTTTTGCGCTATAAACAAAAGAAGACTGACAATTTTGAAAAATATACAATATATTATACTTTTTGCTAAATATCCCAATTCTTTTTTTTTTAATCATTTTTTCCTCAACTTAGGCCGATATGTATTCTTCTACATATTTTTGGTTAAAAAAAAAAATCGAAATTAGCGTATATTGATTGGTTTGCGCAAAAGTTATAGCGTTTACAAAATAGGGGATAGATTTATGGCATTTTTACTATTATTTTTTATTTTTACTAGTAATGGCGGAGATCAGCGATTTTTATCAGGACTGCGATATTGCGGTGGACACATCGGACACTTTTGACACATTTTTTGGACCAGTGACAATTATACAGCGATCAGTGCTATAAAAATGCACTGATTACTGTATAAATGTCACTGGCAGGGAAGGGGTTAACCACTAGGGGCCGATCAAGGGGTTAATTGTGTTCCCTAGTGTGTGTTCTAACTGTGGGGGGAGTGGGACTGACTAGGAAACAGAGATTGGTGTTCATACATAGTATGAACACACAATCTGTCTCCTCTCCCCTGAGAGAACCGGGATCTGTGTGTTTACACACACAGATCCTGGTTCATGCTCTGTCACGAGTGAACGCGGGTGCCCGGCAGTCATCACACCCGCCGTGCACTCGCATCAGCTGCAGCGGCCCCTAGCGGCCAAAAGGCGAAGTGATGTAAGGTAATGTCATTTTGCCCAGGGGAGCCAACCTGCCGCAGTACAACTGCAGCAGCTGGTCAGGAGGGGGTTAAACAGGGGCAGAAAAATTGGGCCTTAGGTGTTGGTGGTACCAGAACACTGTAAGCCCTCACAGTTACTCTTGGTGGGCGCAGGAACGGGCCCTGCTGTGAAATATTATATCAAGAATTGTAATTACATGCCCCTGTTAAACAGGGGCAGAAAAATTGGGCCTTGGGTGGTGGTGGTGGTGCCACAACACTGTAACCCCTCACAGATACTCTTGTTGGGTGCAGGAATGAGCCCTGCATTCAAATATTATATCAAAAAATGTAATTACATGCCCCCGATAAACAGGGGCAGAAAAATTGGGCCTTGGGTGGTGGTGGTGGTGCCACAACACTGTAACCCCTCACAGATACTCTTGTTTGACGACGCAGGAACGGGCCCTGCTGTGAAATATATCAAAAATTGTAAGTACATGCCCCTGTTAAACAGGGGCAGAAAAGGCAGAAAAATTGGGCCTTGGGTGTTGGTGCCCTAAACCAAAAATATTGTTAGAAGCTAGCATCATCAAGATTGAGGAGGAATAGGATAGTCAGTATAGGCAGTCTTCAAGGGATCCCACATCCATAGCAAATTCAATCAGTTACATCAGCATCAGGTGCTTGATAGCTGCTGATCCAAGACTGATTCATTTTTATGAATGTGAGCCTATCAACAGAGTCTGTGGACAGGCGCACTCTGATGATCCCTTACAAACCCTCCAGCAGCACTGAATGTGCATTCAGAAAGCATGCTGGATGCAGGACAGGCCAGTAGCTCAATTGCATATTGAGCAAGTTCTGGCCTGTGATCCATCCTCAAGACCCAGTAACCCAGTGGATGCTCTTTTGGAAAGATTTCCAAGTCTGCTCTTGCCCCTAGATATTCCTGCACCATGTAATGCAGACGCTGGCGATGGTTCCTTGAACCGATCAGACCTTGGCGCTAAAGACTGAAAAATTGTTTAAAGGCATTGGTCAGCCGGCCACCTTCTCCACCGCTCTTCCTCTGACTGAACGAAGCCTCAGCAACATGTTGTCCAGCACCAGGAAATTGTAACATCCCAGGGTCTGGAAATGCATTACACAAACCTTTCTTCATGGCCTCCTGAAGATGTTTCATCTTCTGCTCCCTCTGCAAAGGCAGGATGAGTTCTGCAACCTTACCCTTGTAACGTGGATCAAGAAGGGTTGCCAGCCAGTAATGATCCACAGTAAAGTATCTTCTTTGATACCACGAGTCCTAGGGTCCTTTTGCAGGATTTGCAGAATCAGGGAGGCCATGCAGCATAAGTTTGCAGACACATTCGATTCCAAGTCCTCTGGGTCACTGAGGATCACATGATCCATAACTACCTCCTCACAGCCACGTACAACTCCATGGGTTTCTGGGGACTTAAAACCATCCCTTGAAGACTGCTGCTGAATGTTATCCTCTACCTGTCTTCTTCCTGTGTGTTTGGTGGTCCCGCAGGAATGCTCTCTGGATAAAGGGGGCCTTTAGAGGTAAGGAAGTCCTCCTCTTCCTCCTTCTGCGTAAAGTGCCCTGTCCATGATTCCATGAAGCGTGTGCTCCAACAGGAAGACTAGAGGGACAGTGTCACTGATGCATGCATTGTCACGGCTCACCATGCTTTTGGCCTCCTCAAATGGTGACAGGACAGTGCATGCATCCTTGATCAGTAGCCACTGGTGTGGCGAAAAGAAGCCAAGCTCCCCTGACCCTGTCCTGGTGCCTTACTCACACAGGTA
This sequence comes from Lithobates septentrionalis, assembly GCA_037952835.1. Classification (NCBI taxonomy): domain Eukaryota; kingdom Metazoa; phylum Chordata; class Amphibia; order Anura; family Ranidae; genus Lithobates; species Lithobates septentrionalis. The sequence goes on from JBBDGP010002256.1 coordinate 606,900, forward strand.
CTCACTGATGGCCCTTTTCTGTGTTTGCAGCTGCCGCAGCATTGCCAACATTGAGTTCCACCTGGTGGGCATGTCACAAATGAGGCGGTTGCCTCAAAAGATCCTGTAAGCCTGGGTACCTGCTCAAGAACCACCGCACCACCAAATTCAGGACATGTGCCAAAGATGGAACATGGGTCAAGTGTCCCTGCCGGAGGGCGGAGAGAATGTTGGTGCCAATGTCGCATACAACCATTCCTGGCTGAACCTGGCATGGGGCACGACCTCCTCTGGGCCTGCCCCTGCACAGCTGACAGAATCTCTGCCCTAGTGTGGCTCCTGTCCCCTAGGCAGACCAACTCAAGCACCGCATGGCATCTTTTAGCCTGACTGCTCGCGTAGCCCCTTGAACGCTTACGGAGCACGCTGGTTCACAGGACAAATCTGCAGAAGAGGCCATAGAGGTAGAACAAGAGGAGGGGGTGGAGGAGAGAGCTGTGGCAGAATCACCACTAGGTTTTTGGAGGCATGGTGGCAGAACAAGCTCCAACAACACTGAACCCTGTCCTACATCCTTCCCAGCTGCCAGCAGAGTTACCCAGTGCGCCGTGAAGGCAAGGTACGATCCCTGCCCATGCCTGCTGGACCATGAGTCAGCTGTAATATGAACCTTACTGCTGACCGCCCTGTCCAACGAAGCCAAAACATTGCCCTCCACATGCCGGTAGAGAGCCGGAATGGCCTTCCATGAAAAGAAATGGCGTTTTGGAACCTGCAACTGAGGTATAGCACATTCCACAAATTCACAAAAGAGGGCAGAGTCTACCAGCTGAAAAGGCAGCAGTTGAAGTACTAGCAATTTGGCCAAGCTAGCATTTAGTAGCTGAGCATGTGGATGGCTGGGACCAAATTTCTTTTTATGGTTCAGCAACTGGGGTAGGGAAATTTGCCTGCTAAAATCAGATGGTGGTGTACTGCTAGCAGATTGGCTGCAAGTACTTGGGGCACCCATTGCTATACCTTCATTCCTCTCAGTGCAGGTTTTTGAGGGAACTGGAAGTATAGTAGGGTTGGAAATCCCAGATGAGGAGCAAGGACAAGTCCGCCTTTTTCTTTGATTTGTGCGTTTCAAGTGCTATTGCCAACGGACTGCATGGCAGCTCGACATATGTCTGGTCAAGCATGTGGTGCCCAAGTAGATGCTGTTCTGGCCACGCTTGAGCCACTTCAGACATAGGTTGCAAACAGCAACAGTGCGATCTGCTGCACACGTGTCGAAAAAGGCCCACAAGGCCCAAGGAACTTTTAAAAGTCAGCGGGGAGTCAGCAGCACCCTGAATCTGCGGAGCTCTGTGGTGTGATGCAGTAGGGTGGCTGAACTTAGGCAGCCCCCTAGAGGACATCCTGCCTCATTGGAGTTGTGCCTCTTCCTCTCTTCTCTCTGGCACCCAAGTACAGTCAGTGACCTCATAATCCCCTCCCTCCTGGTCACTTGAGCAAACTTGGCAGTATGCTGCAGCATGGGGAACATGACTACCAGTTTCTTGTCCTTCTTGGGTACCCCCTCTCTCTAGGCTCATGTTACTCCCTTCCTCAACCTGGGAACCAACATCGGAGCCTTCAAATCGCTGCGCATCCTCCAGCAGCATATAACCGACACTGTGATCAAATAATTCTGGGGACTCCTCTGTGCATGATGGTGGAGCTACGGAAGGAGTGACTGTGGGCAAGGAGCCAGTGAAATAGGCTGCTTTGGCAGCTGCGTTGGAAGACAAACTACTCTGAGCCTGGGTGACAAAGGATGAGGAGGATGAGGACGGCTTTGTCATCCACTCAACCAACTCTTCTGCATGTTGTGGCTCAATAACACGGCCAGCAGCAGAAAAAAAGGACAGGCGTGCCCCATGGCCACCTGCAGAGGATGCATCATGTCTACAAAAAGCACCGTTGACTGTAGACATAGAGACTGCTTGTCCTCTTTTAGTGGCCTGTGAGCATCTGCCTCTCCTTGGTGGCCTTCTGGACATGATGTATATTTTGTTTTGCAACACCACACTACACTGTACACTGTGTACACCACCAGAAGTGTAGTAGAAACTGTACACACTGTATTAAATACTGTATACACCGCCTGCACTGTATTAGCAACTGTACTATGACTGCACTGTATTGTGTACTGTGTACACCACCAGAAGTGTGGTAGAAAGTGTACACACTGTATTGTATACTGTATAAACTGCCTGCACTGTATTAGCAACTGTACTACAGCTGCACTGTAGGGAAGGTCAAGAGATACAAGAGGTAATAACTGTGGGCGGTGTGCTGATTGAGAAGATAAAATAAATATACATATATACACACAAGACTGTATATATACAGTGGGGACAGAAAGTATTCAGACCCCCTTAAATTTTTCACTCTTTGTTGTATTGCAGCCATTTGCTAAAATCATTTAAGTTCATTTTTTCCCTCATTAATGTACACACAGCACCCCATATTGACAGAAAAACACAGAATTGTTGACATTTTTGCAGATTTATTAAAAAAGAAAAACTGAAATATCACATGGTCCTAAGTATTCAGACCCTTTGCTCATTATTTAGTAGAAGCCCCCTTTAGATCTAATACAGCCATGAGTCTTTTTGGGAAAGATGCAACAAGTTTCTCACACCTGGATTTGGGGATACTCTGCCATTCCTCCTTGCAGATCCTCTCCAGTTCTGTCAGGTTGGATGGTAAACGTTGGTGGACGGCCATTTTTAGGTCTCTCCAGAGATGCTCAATTGGGTTTAAGTCAGGGCTCTGGCTGGGCCGTTCAAGAACAGTCACAGAGTTGTTGTGAAGCCACTCCTTCGTTATTCTAGCTATGTGCTTAGGGTCATTGTCTTGTTGGAAGGTAAACCTTCGGCCCAGTCTGAGGTCCTGAGCAATCTGGAGAAGGTTTTCGTCCAGGATATCCCTGTACTTGGCCGCATTCATCTTTCCCTTGATTGCAACCAGTTGTCCTGTCCCTGCGGCTGAAAAACACCCCCACAGCATGATGCTGCCACCACCATGCTTCACTGTTGGGACTGTATTGGACAGGTGATGAGCAGTGCCTGGTTTTCTCCACACATATCCCTTAGAATTAAGGCCAAAAAGTTCTATCTTGGTCTCATCAGACCAGAGAATCTTATTTCTCACCATCTTGGAGTCCTTCAGGTGTTTTTTTAGCAAACTCCATGCGGGCTTTTATGTGTCTTGCACTGAGGAGAGGCTTCCGTCAGGCCACTCTGCCATAAAGCCCCGACTGGTGGAGGGCTGCAGTGATGGTTGACTTTCTACAACTTTCTCCCATCTCCCGACTGCATCTCTGGAGCTCAGGCACAGTGATCTTTGGGTTCTTCTTTCACCAAGGCTCTTCTCCCTCGATAGCTCAGTTTGGCCGGACGGCCAGCTCTAGGAAGGGTTCTGGTCGTCCCAAACGTCTTCCATTTAAGGATTATGGAGGCCACTGTGCTCTTAGGAACCTTAAGTGCAGCAGAAATTTTTTTGTAACCTTGGCCAGATCTGTGCCTTGCCACAATTCTGTCTCTGAGCTCTTCAGGCAGTTCCTTTGACCTCATGATTCTCATTTGCTCTGACATGCACTGTGAGCTGTAAGGTCTTATATAGACAGGTGTGTGGCTTTCCTAATCAAGTCCAATCAGTATAATCAAACACAGCTGGAATTCAAATGAAGGTGTAGAACCATCTCAACGATGATCAGAAGAAATGGACAGCACCTGAGTTAAATATATGAATGTCACAGCAAAGGGTCTGAATACTTAGGACCATCTGATACTTCAGTTTTTCTTTTTTAATAAATCTGCAAAAATGTCAACAATTCTGTGTTTTTCTGTCAATATGGGGTGCTGTGTGTACATTAATGAGGAAGAAAAATGAACTTAAATGATTTTAGCAAATGGCTGCACTATAACAAAGAGTGAAACATTTAAGGGGCTCTGAATACTTTCCATCCCCACTGTGTGTATATATATATATATATATATATATATATATATATATATATATATATATATATATATATATATATATATATATATATATAAAAAATACATAGTATCTCACAAAAGTGAGTACACCCCTCACATTTCCTTTGCTACAATGTAAAGTAGTGAGTGTACAGCTTGTATAACAGTGTAAATTTTCTGTCCCCTCAAAATAACTCAACACACAGCCATTAATGTCTGGAACCATGTCCTGTGGTCTGATGAGACCAAGATAAACTTATTTGGTTCAGATGGTGTCAAGCGTGTGTGGCGGCAACCAGGTGAGGAGTATGTCTTGCCTACAGTCAAGCATGGTGGTGGGAGTGTCATGGTCTGGGGCTGCATGAGTGCTGCCAGCACTGGAGAGCTACAGTTCATTGAGGGAACCATGAATGCCAACATGTACTGTGACATACTGAAGCAGAACATGATCCCCTTTCTTCTGAGACTGGGCCGCAGGGCAGTATTCCAACATGATAACGACCCCAAACACACCTCCAAGACGACCACTGCCTTGCTAAAGAAGCTGAGGGTAAAGGTGATGGACTGGCCAAGCATGACTCCAGACCTAAACCCTATTGAGCATCTGTGGGGCATCCTCAAACGGAAGGTGGAGGAGTGCAAGGTCTCTAACAACCACCAGCTCCGTGATGTCGTCATGGAGGAGTAGAAGAGGACTCCAGTGGCAACCTGTGAAGCTCTGGTGAACTCCCAGCCCAAGAGGGTTAAGGCAGTGCTGGAAAATAATGGTGGCCACACAAAATATTCACACTTTGGGCCCAATTTGGACATTTTCACTTAGGGGTGTAGTCACTTTTGTTGCCAGCTAATATAGGAGCAAACACTGAACAAATAGTCTGTGCTAAATGCAGAGTGTATATATATATATATATATATATATATATATATATATATATATATATATATATATATATATATATATATATACACACACACACACACTAGACTGACAGTATATATATCAAATACACTGCCACTAACTGAATAACCTGCCTGCTTAATCTAAATCAAGCTATCTCTCCGCCCACACCAACAACACTACACAGGGCCGCTGTGTAAGCAGCCATATATAGTGTGGGGAGTGGACTTGGTCCCCCTGAGCCATGATTGGCCAAAGGCACCCTGGCTCTCTTAGCAGAGCGCGCTGTGATTGACCAAAGCATGCAGGTCAGGTGCATGCTTTGGCCAATCATCACACTCGATCTCGCAGTGCATTATGGGGCATTCCGCGCCGCTCGAATTTGCCGCAAACATCCCATAATGTTTGCTCTTCGGAGAACGAGCGAACACCCGTTGTCCAGGTCGAACTTATGTTCGACCCGAACATCAAGCTCATCCCTATATGTAATGTATATTCCTTGCTAAAGAACAATATTTTTATGAAATTGTTATGGGTACAGTTTTTTTTAACCACTTGCCGACCGGCTCACACCAATTTACGTCGGCAGTATGGCTCTCCTGTGCAAACTGTATATAAGTATATATAAGTCAGTCCGCAAAAGCAGGATAGCGGACTCAATGTGCCCCGGCGGCCCGCAATCACGGCGAGGAGAGGCAGAACGGGGAACTGCCACTGTAAACAAGGCATTCCCCCGTTCTGCCTAGTGACATGACAGGAACCTTCTTGATCCCCTACAGTCCGCCCACAACATTCTACTGAAACTGCCCTACTAAAACTCACCAATGACCTAATAACTGCCAAAACCAATGGCCACTACTCCACACTCATACTTTTAGACCTCTCTGCTGCCTTTGACACAATTGACCACCTGCTCCTCCTCAGCAAATTACACTCCCTTGGCCTCCATGATTCTGCATTATCCTGGTTCTCTTCCTACCTATCTCAGCGCACTTCAGTGTCACTTACAACTCCATCTCCTCCGCTCCCCTTCCTCTTTCTGTTGGGGTACCCCAAGGCTCCGTCCTTGGACCTCACCTTTTCTCACTCTATAACTCTTCCCTGGGCCAGTTGATAACCTCCCATGGCTTCCAATACCACCTCTATGCCGATGACACACAGGTCTATCTCTCAACTCCTCAACTCACCCCCACTATCTCCTCACGGATCTCAAACTTTCTGAATGACATATCGGTATGGATGTCAAACCACTTCCTCAAACTTAATCTTTCTAAAACTGAGCTTGTTATATTTTCTCCTTTACGGTCCCCCTCCTGTGACTTCACCATTAATACCATTGGTCCCTCCACACATGCCAGGGTCCTGGGTGTAATCCTTGACTCTGACCTCTCCTTCAGCCCCCATATCTAATCACTTGCTAAATCCTGCCGCCTCAACCTCCGCAACAACTCCAGAATTCGACCCTTCCTGACTAATGACACTACAAAGCAACTTATTCACTCCTTGATTATTTCCCACCTTGACTACTGCAACTCTCTCCTTAATGGCCTACCCTTACACAAGCTATCCCCCCTTCGGTCTATTATGAATGCTGCTGCTAGACTAATACACCTCACTAATCGATCCGTGACTGCTGCCCCTCTCTGCCAATCCCTTCACTGGCTTCCCCTACCCCACCATGTAAAGTTCAAAATGCTGGCCATGACATACAAGGCCATCCACAACATCGCCCCCCATCTACATCACCAACCTCATCTGCAGATATCACCCAAATCGTCCCCTCCGCTCCTCCCAGGACCTCCTGCTCTCTAGCTCCCTTGTTACCTCCTCTCATGCTCGCCTTCAGGACTTCTCCAGAGCCTCTCCCATCCTCTGGAATTCCCTGCCCCAGTATGTCCGATCAGCCCCTATCCTGTCCACCTTTAGGAGATCCCTGAAAACTCATTTATTTATGGAAGCCTATCCCACACCCACATAACTGTCCCTGAGCCACCCCCATCAAATCATTCTCTGCAGCTATTACCTTTTGTACCACCACCCCCTCCCTTTAGAATGTAAGCTCTTTTACCAAAAATACATAGAAGAAAATATATCAGCCTAAACTGATGAAGAGATTTGTTTTTTTTTATATATATGTTTTTGGATATGTATTAGAGCAAAAAGCAAACAAAAAATATTTTTTTTTCTAAATTGTCGCTCTTTTTTTGTTTATAGCGCAAAAAATAAAAACCGCAGAGGTGATCAAATACCACCAAAAGAAACCTCTATTTGTGGGAAAAAAAGGATGTCAATTTTATTTGGGTGCAGCGCCGCATGACCGCGCAATTGTCAGTTAAAGCAACGCAGTGCCGTATCGCAAAAAAAATGGCCTGGTCATTAAGGGGGTAAATCCTTCCGGGGCTGCAGTGGTTAGGCGGTTAACCACTTCAGCTTCGGAAGGTTTTACTCCCTTCATGACCAGGCCATTTTTTGCGATACGGCACTGCGTTACTTTAACTGACAATTGTGCGGTCATGCAGCGCTGTACCCAAATAAAATGTATGTTCTTTCTTTCCCACAAATAGAGACAAATTGTACACCTGACACTTTTGACACTTTGTGGGGACCTTTGACACAAATACAGTGATCATATGCACTGTCACTGTACTAATGACACTGGCTGGGAAGGGGGTAACATCAGGGGCGATCAAAGGGTTAACTGTGTTCCTAAGGATGCTTGCTAACTCTATGGGGGATGCTTTAACTGTGGGAAGGCAGAGATCCATGTTTCTGCTTAGAAACACAAGATCACTGCCTTTCCTTGTCACAGAATGGCGATCTGCCTGGTTTACATAGGCAGATCGCCATTCTGTCTGTGCCTCGAACGATCGGCAGACTTTGTGTCTAATCACAGTGGTAGCAGGTCACCGGTGGCGCTCGTGCACGCCCCAAACCTTGAAGTGCAGAATCACATACCTGTATGAGATTCTGGGCAGAGGAGACACCGCCCCGCAGTAAATGTACGTGGCGTGGTCGGCAACAGGTTGAAAAAAGTATTCCAGTATATATTCTCACTCAGAAAAGTTCCTTATTGCTTTCAGCCACCCTCTCTTGCTCGCTCTTGAGATGGACTATTGGATTTGTAGTGAAAAATAGTAGACAAGTGCACTGCCAAAAAAATGTGTTTGTTTTCTATTTCATTTGTTTGTTTGTTTTTTCATTTTTCGGGTCATTCGTTATTTCGAATAAATTCGAAAATTCGTAAATTAATAAATCATAAAAATTTGAAAATCAGAAAATTCGAAAATCAGAAAATAAGAAAAGAAAATCTGAAAATTCGAAAGAATGAAAATCTGAAAATAAGAACGAAAATCCTAAAATTCGAAAATCTGAAATAACTAATAATTACTAACTATTGAATTATAGGTATTGGAATTTCCTTTCAAATTTGGTTGAACCTAATGAATACGAATTTATCCGAAGTTACAAATTACCTGAAACAACAAATTGCGTCACTTCGCCTTTTGGCCACTAGGGGCGCGCGTGCGCCCCGAGCCGATGCGAGTGCCCGGCGGGCGGGATGTCCCGCGCTCGCTCGTGACAGAGCGAGAACCGGGATCTGTGTGTGTAAACAAACACACACAGATCCCGGTTCTTTGAAGGGAGTAGAGACAGATTGTGTGTTCATACAAAGTATAAACACCGATCTCTCTCTCCTCCTAGACAGTCCCCTCCCCCCTACAGTTAGAACACACACCTAGGGAACACAATTAACCCCTTGATCGCCCCCTAGTGTTAACCCCTTCCCTGCCAGTGACATTTCTACAGTAATCAGTGCATTTTTATAGCACTGATCGCTGTATAATTATCAATGGTCCCAAAAATGTGTCAAAAATGTCCAATTTGTCCGCCGCAATATCGCAGTCCCGATAAAAATCGCAGATCACCGCCACTACTAGTAAAAAATAAATAAATAAATAATCATAAAAATGCCATAAATCTATTCCCTATAACTTTTGCTTAAACCAATCAATATACGCTTATTGCAAATTTTTTTACCAAAAATATGTAGAAGAATACATATCGGCCTAAACTGAGAAAAAATGCATTTTTTTGATAAAAAATGTGAGATATTTATTATAACAAAAAGTAAAAGATATTGTGTTTTTTACAAAATTGCCGCTCTTGTTTTGTTTATAGCACAAAAAAATAAAAACCGCAGAGGCCATCAAATACCACCAAAAGAAAGCTCTATTTGTGGGGAAAAAAAGACCTCAATTTTGTTTGGGTGCAGCGTCTCACGACCGCGCAATTGTCACGCGGTAGTGACACAGTGCCGCATCGCTAAAAATGGCCCGGTCATTGAGCAGCTAAATCTTCCGGGGCTGAAGTGGTTAAGTTGATTCACTCTGAGTTCTCACACATTATAGTTGTGGTTAGCATTTCACCTCCGTTCTGGGAAAATGATTCAGGAGGTCGTACTTCTAATACTTCTTATACAACCTTTTTTTTGCATAAAGATAAAGTAACTTCCTATTTCTCCACTCGCTAAATTGCGACATTGTTTCCTGCTTTTGTCTCTCTGGAAGCGTACTTTGAATATTTTAGTTATAAAACGACATCTTGCATTTAGAAACGGCTCCTACTTCTCTTTTACTGTTCATATGAAAGGTTATGTCACCAAGGTACAGTGGGGGGGAACAAGTATTTGATACACTGCCGATTTTGCAGGTTTTCCTACTTACAAAGCATGTAGAGGTCTGCAATTTTTATCATAGGTACTCTTCAACTGTGAGAGACGGAATCTAAAACATCTGCAAATCCAGAAAATCACATTGTATGATTTTTAAATAATTAATTTGCATTTTATTGCATGACATACGTATTTGATCACCTACCAACCAGAATTCCGGCTCTCACAGACCTGTTATTTTTTCTTTAGGAAGCCTTCCTGTTCTCCACTCATTACTTGTTTTAACTGCACCTGTTTGAACTCATTACCTGTATAAAAGACACCTGTCCACACACTCAATCAAACAGACTCCAACCTCTCCACAATGGCCAAGACCAGAGAGCTGTGTAAGAACATTAGGTATAAAATTGTAGACCTGCACAAGGCTGGGATGGGCTACAGGACAATAGGCAAGCAGCTTGGTGAGAAGGCAACAACTCTTGGCGCAATTATTAGAAAATGGAAGAAGTTCAAGATGACGGTCAATCTTCCTTGGTCTGGGGCTCCATGCAAGATCTCACCTCGTGGGGCATCAATGATCATGAGGAAGGTGAGGGATCAGCCCAGAACTACACAGTAGGACCTGGTCAATGACCTGAAGAGAGCTGGGACCACAGTCTCAAAGAAAACCATTGGTAACACACTACGCCATCATAGATTAAAATCCTGCAGCGCACGCAAGGTCCTCCTGCTCAAGCCAGCGCATGTCCAGGCCCGTCTGAAGGTTGCCAATGACCATCTGGATGATCCAGAGGAGGAATGGGAGAAGGTCATGTGGTCTGATGAGACAAAAATAGAGCTTTTTGGTCTAAACTCCACTCACCGTGTTTGGAGGAAGAAGAAGAATGAGTACAACTCCAAGAACACCATCCCAACCATGAAACATTAAGGTGGAAACATCATTCTTTGGGGCTGCTTTTCTGCAAAGGGGACTGGGCGACTACACCGAATTGAGGGGAGGATGGATGGGGCCATGTATCGCGAGATCTTGCCCAACAACCTCCTTCCCTCAGTAAGAGCATTGAAAATGGGTCGTGGCTGGGTCTTCCAGCATGACAACGACCCGAAACACACAGCCAGAGCAACTAAGGAGTGGCTCTGATAAGAAGCATCTCAAGGTCCTGGAGTGGCCTAGCCAGTCTCCAGACCTGAACCCAATAGAAAATCTTTGGGGGGAGCTGAAAGTCCGTATTGCCCAGCGACAGCCCCGAAACCTGAAGGATCTGGAGAAGGTCTGTATGGAGGAGTGTGCCAAAATCCCTGCTGTGGTGTGTGTAAACCTGGTCAAGAACTACAGGAAACGTATGATCTCTGTAATTGCAAACAAAGGTTTCTGTACCAAATATTAAGTTCTGCTTTTCTGATGCATCAAATACTTATGTCATGCAATAAAATGCAAATGAATTACTTAAAAATCATACAATGTGATTTTCTGGATTTTTGTTTCAGATTCCGTCTCTCACAGTTGAAGAGTACCTATGATAAAAATTACAGACCTCTACAGGCTTTGTAAGTAGGAAAACCTGCAAAATCGTCAGTGTATCAAATACTTGTTCTCCCCACTGTGTAAGGAAAAAGAGGTGACAATGACAGCCTGTACTCTTCCTCTTTCTGCGAATGTTGCTTTTTGATGAATCTGATTGTGAGGAGCGTCCTCTTTATAGTCTAACTATTGCTCACATAGTAGAATATTAAAAATAAACTCCAGAATTTTTTTTTTTTTTTTAAATGAACATTTACAATCTAATGCCCTGTACATACGATAGGATTTTCTGACCACAAAATCCATGTTCTTTTTTCCGACGGATGTTGGCTCAAACTTGTCTTGCATACACACGGTCACACAAATCTTGTCGGAAATTCCGAACGCCAAGAACGCGGTGACGTACAACACGTACGATGAGCCGAGAAAAATTAAGTTCAATAGCCGGTGCGGCTCTTCTGCTCGATTCCGAGCATCTGTGCGTCGGAATTGTGTACACACAATCGTAATTTACGAGAACGGATTATGTTGTCGGAAAATTTAAGATCCAGATCTCAAATTTTGTGTTTCGGAAATTCCGATGGAAAATGTCCGATGGAGCCTACACACAGTCGGAATTTCCAACAACAAGCTCCCATCAAACATTTTCCGTTGGAAAATCCTATCGTGTGTATGGAGCATAAGGGTAACAGTTCCTTTAGACCTGTGGTTGGGGCTGTTAAAAAAAACGTGTGGTTGAGCTGCACATTTAGCATCTCTAACTGGCCCTCCTTAAGCTGCAAATGCAGTGAATGGGAGAGCGCAAAAGTCGTGGTTGTCATATCCGGTTGGTCAGTGCCGCTTTTCAATACAACCCATTGAAGCGAATGGTGATGTGATTGCACATTGGCAAAGTAGGTGGTGAGGAGGCATCATATCACCTCTGCATTGCCTGTCAAATGCCTCTGAGCCTAAGCCCCACTAATGATGTTGGCCCCATGCGTGGCTCCGTATGGGGATGAGCTAAGGTTCAGGCCAAACTGAATTAGAGCCAAACCCACGGAAAAGTGGCAGATGATAGCATGCCTCCGGCCCAATCAGCTATCCAAATATGGGTAAGTGGCCGTATTACGCCAATGATGTCACCAGCATCCCCAACCTGCAGCCACCCATAACACAGGGGCAGGGGTGCTGGTGACATCATTGACCTAATTTGGCCGTACTAAATCAATGACATTATCCATAAATGGCCATGTGGTCATATAAGGCCAATGATGTCACCAGCATCCCCGCCCCACAGCCCCACATGATGTAATGCTGGTAACATCATTGACCTAAAATGGCAACATGGCCATACTAGTTCGATAACATTGTCCATAAATGTCCATGTGGTCATATTAGGCCAATGATGTCACCAGCATCCCCACCCTGCAGCCACCCATAACAAAGAGGCAGGGGTGTTGGTGACATCATTGACCTAATATGGCCATACTAGTTCAATGACATTGTCCATAAATGGTCATGTGATCATATTAGGCCAATGATTTCACCAGCATCCCTGCCCCAAAGCCACACGTGATGTAATGCTGGTGACATAATTCACCTAATAAGGCAACATGGCCATACTAGCTCAATAGCATGGTCCATAAATGGCCATGTGGTCATAATAGGTTAATGAGGTCACCAGCATGCCATTATGTATGGCTGCAGGGAGGGATACTGGTGACATCATTGTCCTGCCTAATATGGTCACATGATCATATTTGGGCAATACCATTTACCAAATATGGCCTATATGAGGTCAATGATGTCACCAGCATCCTTTGTTACATGCGGCGGTGGGGCAGGGATTCTGGTGAAATTATTGACCTTTTATAGCCACATAATTTAGTTTATTGCATTGGCCAAATATGACCATGTAAATGACCATGTCGTATTAGGTCAATGATGTCACCAGCATCCCTCCCTGCAGCCACACATAACAAAGGGGCAGGAATGCTGGTGACATCATTGACCTAATATGACCACATGGCCATTTATGGACAATGTCATCGAGCTAGTATGGCCATGTGGCCATGTTTTAGGCCAACGACATCACCAGTGTCCTTGCGTCTTTGTTACATGTGGGGCTGCAGGGTGGGGATGCTGGTGACATCATTGACCTAATGGACATTTATGGAAAATGTCACTGAACTAGTATGGCCATGTTGCCATATTAGGTCAATGATGTTACCAGCATTACATCATGTGGGGCTGCAGGGTGGGGATGCTGGTGACATCATTGACCTAATATGGCCACATTGGAAGATCTTCTGCTCTATTCCTGTTCCGGTGATAACCCAAAATTTGGAACTGTCGCTTTTATTCCTTATGATAAGAGTAAATATGACAAATAGAGAGGGGGGAATCTCCGTAACAGGGACACATACACCAATAAAAACCTGGTAGGGACACCAATCCCTCTTTCCAAAACCAAAAGAAAATTGTTTTGCCTTTATGCAGGATTATTACAACTATAGATTTTCCCTCGGTGATCTGCGTTTCCCAAAATGGTCCCCTGAGATCTCCCTTCAGATGTGAATTAGCTGTAGGTATAGCACATAAGTAGCACCTTATAAAGCCCCCTTACAATATATTGTTGCTTTGCTTCTACACTGATCACATACAAGTCAATGTATGGCCATTACCCAAACTTCCTTCTGTACACCTTGATCAAAATACTTCATTGCTGGCTGGGGAACTTTTGGAAATAGCTTCTTCCATATCTGGAACCTGAGTAAAAAAAAAAAAAAAAAAGAATATAATTTTATATAAAATCTAAAATAAAAAAAGATATGATCGGCGGTGTCCAATCACAGCCGGTCACATGTAAACAAAGAAGTCCTGGTAATTGGCTCTCCTCGCCTCACACTGACAGAGTGAGTGGCGAGGAGAGCCGATCAGCGGCATTTCCTCGCAGGGGACAGTGAGAGATGTAATCAGGGCACTGATTACATTAGATCGCCACCAGTGCCAGCAACCCATGCCAACCAGTGCCAGCAATCAATTCCCACCAGTGCCCACCAGTGCCAACAATCAGTGCCCACCACAGCCAGAAATCAGTGCCCAATATTGATGCCAGTCAGTGCTGGCTTTCAGTGCTGCATAACACTGATGCCCATCAATGCCCATCAGTACAGTGAAACATTGTTTTCCTCTAGTGGGACTTTAAAAGGCAGGAGTCTTCAAACATTGTATCAAAAAAAATCTATATAATTGTATTTATCAAAGATTAAAACATCACAAAAAATTGAATAGTTTGAATAAAAAAAGAGGATGCCGACAATTCTAAAGGTGGTGACAACAGCGATATACATATCAAGATACAGTGATAACACAAAACAACCCCCACATGAACTGTTCCAGCTGGGGGCTGCACCAACAGAAGCCCGACGCGTTTCGAGGTTATAAAGGTTGGAACCTCTTCTTCAGGGGCCGATGATGAGGTGAATGGTTATCTAAACATTTCGCAAAAAAGAAAGCAAAATATCTTAAGAAACAGACATGGTATCATATACACATATAATCGTAAAGCATGAGAGTCAGATCTCTTATGCTTTACGATTATATGTGTATATGATACCATGTCTGTTTCTTAAGATATTTTGCTTTCTTTTTTGCGAAATGTTTAGATAGTTATTCACCTCATCATCGGCCCCTGAAGAAGAGTAGGGATGAGCCGAACACCCCCCGGTTCGGTTCGCACCAGAACCCGCGAACGGACCGCAAGTTCGCACGAACGTTAGAACCCCATTGACGTCTATGGGACTCGAACGTTCGAAATCAAAAGTGCTCATTTTAAAGGCTAATTTGCATGGTATTGTCCTAAAAAGGGTGTGGGGACCCGGGTCCTACCCCAGGGGACATGTATCAATGCAAAAAAAACTTTTAAAAACGGCCGTTTTTTCGGGAGCAGTGATTTTAATGATGCTTAAAGTAAAAAAAAAAAAGTGAAATATTCCTTTAAATATCGTACCTGGGGGGTGTCTATAGTATGCCTGTAAAGTGACGCGTGTTTCCCATGTTTAGAACAGTCCCTGCACCAAATGTCATTTTTAAAAGGAAAAAATCTCATTTAAAACTGCTTGTGGGTTTAATGTCATGTCGGGTCATGGCAATATGGATGAAAATCAGTGAGACAAACAGCATGGGTACCCCCCAGTCCATTACCAGGCCCTTTGGGTCTTGTATGGATATTAAGGGGAACCCCGCACCCAAATTAAAATAAGGAAAGGTCCCTATATACTCTGAACAGCAGTATACAGGCGGTGCAAACAAGACAGGGACTGTAGGTTTGTTGTTAAGTAGAATCTGTTTGTAATTTTGAACATTTTTAACGTGTTTAGCTCCAGCCAAAAAATCTTTTCTAAGCTTTTTGGAAAACATAGGGAAGGGTTATCACCCCTGTGACATTTGTTTTGCGTCTTTCCTCCTCTTCAAAAGATTTCACCTCACTTTTTTGTCCCAATGAAAAATGTTTTTTGAAAATTTGGGTTTTTTTGTGGAACAAGGATTGGAAAGCATCAGTGGAAAGGAGAAATTGTTTTCCCATATTAACTCTTACATGAGAGAATTTCCCTTCCTAGGGGTAGATTTCATCTCACTTCCTGTTGTCTCCTTCCGTTTGCAAGTAGGAGTCGTTTGTAAGTTAGATGTTTGAAAGTAGGGTCCTGCCCTATATACTCAGCAGAAATTTGGGCCTTAGGTGTTGCTGTGGCCAAAACACTGTAAGCCCTCACAGGGCCCTGCTGTGAAATATTAGATCAAGAATTGTAATTACATGCCCCTGTTGAACAGGAGCTGAAAAATTAGGCCTTAGGCACTGGTGCTGGTGCCACAACACTGCAACCCCTCACAGACACTCTAGTTGGAACGCAGGAACGAGCCCTGCTGCAAAGTATTGCATCAAAAATTGTAATTACACGCCCCTGTTAGACAGGGGCAGAAAAATTGGGCCTTAGGCACTGGTGCTGGTGCCACAACACTGCAACCCCTCACAGACACTCTAGTTGGAACGCAGGAACGAGCCCTGCTGCAAAGTATTGCATCAAAAATTGTAATTACACGCCCCTGTTAGACAGGGGCAGAAAAATTGGGCCTTAGGCACTGGTGCTGGTGCCACAACACTGCAACCCCTCACAGACACTCTAGTTGGAATGCAGGAACGAGCCCTGCTGCAAAGTATTACATCAAAAATTGTAATTACACGCCCCTGTTAAACAGGGGCTGAAAAATTGTGCCTTAGGCACTGGTGGTGGCGCCCAGAACCAAAAATGTTCTTACAAGCTATCAGCGTGATGATTGAGGAGGAAGAGGATAATTACTCAGGGATAGTCACTCAGCATCAGCATAGGCAGTCTTTGAAGGGATCTGAAAAAAATTATTCAGTTACATCAGCATCAGGTGCTTGGTAGCTGGTGGTGATCCAAGACTGATTCATTTTTATGAAGGTCAGCCGATCGACCGAGTCAGTGGACAGACGCACCCTGTGATCGGTTACCACGCCTCCAGCAGCACTGAATGTGCGTTCCGAAAGAACGCTGGATGCAGGACAGGCCAGTAGCTCAATTGCATACTGTGCAAGCTCTGGCCAGTGATCCATCCTCAAGACCCAGTAACCCAGAGGATTTTCGGTGGGAAAGGTGTCCAAGTCTGATCTTGCCCCTAGGTATTCCTGCACCATGTAAAACAGACGCTGGCGATGGTTGCTGGAACCGATCATACCTTGGGGCTGCGGACCAAAAAATTGTCTGAACGCATCGGTCAGACGGCCACCTTCTCCACCGCTCCTTCTTTGACTGACCGAAGCCTCAGCAACACGTTGTCCAGAAACAGGAGTTTGTAACCTCCCAGTCTCTGGGAACGCGTTGCACAGACCTTTCTGCAAGGCCTCCCGAAGATGTTTCATCCTCTGCTCCCTCTGCGATGGCAAGATAAGGTCCGCAACCTTACCCTTGTAACGTGGATCAAGGAGGGTTGCCAGCCAGTATTGGTCCTTCTCCTTGATACCACGAATACGAGGATCCTTACGCAGGCTTTGCAGGATCAGGGAGGCCATGCAGCGTAGGTTTGCTGAGGCATTCGGTCCGGAGTCCTCTGGGTCACTAAGGACAACAACGTCCGCAGCCACCTCCTCCCAGCCACGTACAAGTCCATGTGTTCCTTGGGACTGATCCCTTAAAGACTGCTGATGCTGAGTGCCAGGCTCCACCTCCATACTGACACAATCTTCCTCCTCCTCCTCCTCCTCGTCCTCTTCCTGTGTGATCGGCGGGCACGCAGGAACACTGTCTGGATAAAGGGGGCCTTGAGAGCTAAGGAAGTCCTCCTCTTCCTGCCTCTGTTCTGCCTCAAGTGCCCTGTCCATTATTCCACGCAGCGTGTGCTCCAACAGGTGGACAAGGGGGACAGTGTCACTGATGCATGCACTGTCAGTGCTCACCATCCTCGTGGCCTCCTCGAATGGTGACAGGACAGTGCATGCATCCCTGATCATGGCCCACTGGCGTGGGGAAAAAAAACCAAGGTCCCCTGACCCTGTCCTGGTGCCATAGTCGCACAGGTACTCATTGATGGCCCTCTGCTGCGTGTGCAGCCGCTGCAGCATGGCCAATGTCGAGTTCCACCTGGTGGGCATGTCACAGATTAGGCGGTTCTTGGGCAGGTTAAACTCCTTTTGGAGGTCCGTCAGCCGAGCACTGGCATTATATGACCGGCGGAAATGCACACAGACTTTCCTGGCCTGCCTCAGGACATCCTGTAAGCCCGGGTACCTGCCCAAGAACCGCTGCACCACCAAGTTAAGGACGTGAGCCAAACAGGGCACATGGGTCAGTTGTCCCTGTCGGAGGGCAGAGAGGAGGTTGGTGCCATTGTCGCAAACCACCATTCCTGCCTTAGTTGGCGTGGCGTCAACCACCTCTGAACCTGCCCCTGCAGAGCTGACAGAACCTCTGCCCCAGTGTGGCTCCTGTCCCCCAAGCACACCAGCTCAAGCACCGCATGGCATCTTTTGGCCTGCGTACTTGCGTAGCCCCTTGAACGCCTACGGAGCACCGCTGGTTCCGAGGAAGAGGCCATGGAGGAAGAAGAAGAGGAGGGGGTGGAGGAGAGAGGTGTGTCACAATCAGCATTTTGGAGGCGTGGTGGCGGAAAAACCTCCAACACTACTGCACCTTGTCCTGCATCCTTCCCAGCTGCCAGCAGAGTCACCCAATGCGCCGTGAAACTTAAGTAACGTCCCTGTCCATGCCTGCTGGACCATGAGTAAGCGGTAATATGCACCTTACCGCTGACCGCCCTGTCCAGCGAGGCATGGACATTGCCTTCCACATGCCGGTAGAGAGCCGGAATCGCCTTCCGTGAGAAAAAGTGGCGTTTGGGTACCTGCCACTGAGGAACCGCACATTCCACAAACTCACGGAAGGGGGCAGAGTCTACCAACTGAAAAGGCAGCAGTTGAAGTGCTAGCAATTTTGCCAAGCTAGCATTCAACCGCTGGGCATGTGGATGGCTGGGAGCAAACTTCTTTCGGCGGTGCAGCAGCTGGGGCAGGGAAATTTGCCTGGTACAATCTGACGTCGGTGTACCAAAAGCAGATTGCCCACAAGTACTTGGCTGTGACACACCTAATTCTACACCTTCATTCCTCTCACTGCAGGTCTCAGAGAGGACTGAAGGTCTAGTGGGGTTGGAAATCTCAGCTGATGAGGAGCAAGGAGAGATCCTCTTTGTTCTTTGGTGTGGGTCTTTTAGATATGCTTGCCAACGAACTGCATGGCAAATCAACATATGTCTGGTCAAGCATGTGGTACCCAAGCGGGAGATGTTTTGGCCACGCGAGATACGCTTGAGACATATGTTGCAAATAGCAGCGGTGCGATCTGATGCACTCGTCTCAAAAAAGGCCCACACCAAAGAACTTTTTGAATAACGCGCAGAGACTGCAGCGCCCTGCACATGTGGAGCTTTGGGGTGTGATGCAGTCAATGTGCTGCCCTTAGGCTGGCCCCTGGAGGGCATCCTGCCTCGTTGGTGATGTGCCGCCTCCTCCTCCTCCTCCTCCTCCTCCTCTCTCCTATCAGGCACCCACGTTGAGTCAGTGACCTCATCATCCCCTCCCTCCTCATCACTGGAGCAAACCTGGCAGTATGCTGCAGCAGGGGGAGCATGACTGCCAGATTGCTGTCCTTCTTGGGCACCCCCTCTGTCCGTGCTCATGTTACTGCCTTCATCGAGCTCAGTATCATCATCAGAGCCTTCCAAACGCTGGGCATCCTCCTGGAGCATGTACCCAACACTGTGGTCAAACAGTTCGAGGGAATCCTCATGAGGACATGGTGGAGCTAGGGAAGGAGTCACTGATGACATTGAGCTGAGGGAAGAGGCCGCTGCTTTGTCAGACAAAGCACCCTGGGCATGGGTGAGAGAGGATGAGGAGGATGAGGACGGCTTGGTCATCCACTCGACCAAGTTTTCTGCATGTTGCGGCTCAACACGGCCAGCTGCCGAAAAAAAGGCCAAGCGTGTCCCATGGCCACGGGCTGATGAGGATGCACCGTCTCCACGACCAGCACTAGACACAGAGCCTGCTTGCCCTCTCTTATTGGCTTGTGACTGTCTGCCTCTCCTTCTTGGCCTTCCAGACATACTAATGGCCTGTAGCTGCACTAAGCTGGGATAGAACACCTGTAATTTTCTTCAGGTAGCTTTATATACTGTAACCAGACAAGCCTGCCTGTCAGTAGGAAGATAACAGGAACGGATCTAGCTGAACACTGTGAGCAGGACGCACTGCACTAAATGTAAATAGCAGGAACGGATCTAGCTGAACACTGTGAGCAGGACGCACTGACTGCACTAAATGTAAATAGCAGGAACGGATCTAGCTGAACACTGTGAGCAGGACGCACTGACTGCACTAAATGTAAATAGCAGGAACGGATCTAGCTGAACACTGTGAGCAGGACGCACTGCACTAAATGTAAATAGCAGGAACAGATCTAGCTGAACACTGTGAGCAGGACGCACTGCACTAAATGTAAATAGCAGGAACGGATCTAGCTGAACACTGTGAGCAGGACGCACTGACTGCACTAAATGTAAATAGCAGGAACAGATCTAGCTGAACACTGTGAGCAGGACGCACTGCACTAAATGTAAATAGCAGGAACGGATCTAGCTGAACACTGTGAGCAGGACGCACTGACTGCACTAAATGTAAATAGCAGGAACGGATCTAGCTGAACACTGTGAGCAGGACGCACTGCACTAAATGTAAATAGCAGGAACGGATCTAGCTGAACACTGTGAGCGGGACGCACTGCACTAAATGTAAATAGCAGGAACAGATCTAGCTGAACACTGTGAGCAGGACGCACTGCACTAAATGTAAATAGCAGGAACGGATCTAGCTGAACACTGTGAGCAGGACGCACTGCACTAAATGTAAATAGCAGGAACAGATCTAGCTGAACACTGTGAGCAGGATGCACTGCACTAAATGTAAATAGCAGGAACGGATCTAGCTGAACACTGTGAGCAGGACGCACTGCACTAAATGTAAATAGCAGGAACAGATCTAGCTGAACACTGTGAGCAGGACGCACTGACTGCACTAAATGTAAATAGCAGGAACAGATCTAGCTGAACACTGAGCAGGACGCACTGACTGCACTAAATGTAAATAGCAGGAACGGATCTAGCTGAACACTGTGAGCAGGACGCACTGACTGCACTAAATGTAAATAGCAGGAACGGATCTAGCTGAACACTGTGAGCAGGACGCACTGCACTAAATGTAAATAGCAGGAACAGATCTAGCTGAACACTGTGAGCAGGACGCACTGCACTAAATGTAAATAGCAGGAACGGATCTAGCTGAACACTGTGAGCAGGACGCACTGACTGCACTAAATGTAAATAGCAGGAACGGATCTAGCTGAACACTGTGAGCAGGACGCACTGACTGCACTAAATGTAAATAGCAGGAACGGATCTAGCTGAACACTGTGAGCAGGACGCACTGCACTAAATGTAAATAGCAGGAACAGATCTAGCTGAACACTGTGAGCAGGACGCACTGCACTAAATGTAAATAGCAGGAACGGATCTAGCTGAACACTGTGAGCAGGACGCACTGACTGCACTAAATGTAAATAGCAGGAACGGATCTAGCTGAACACTGTGAGCAGGACGCACTGCACTAAATGTAAATAGCAGGAACGGATCTAGCTGAACACTGTGAGCGGGACGCACTGCACTAAATGTAAATAGCAGGAACAGATCTAGCTGAACACTGTGAGCAGGACGCACTGACTGCACTAAATGTAAATAGCAGGAACAGATCTAGCTGAACACTGTGAGCAGGACGCACTGACTGCACTAAATGTAAATAGCAGGAACGGATCTAGCTGAACACTGTGAGCAGGACGCACTGACTGCACTAAATGTAAATAGCAGGAACGGATCTAGCTGAACACTGTGAGCAGGACGCACTGCACTAAATGTAAATAGCAGGAACAGATCTAGCTGAACACTGTGAGCAGGACGCACTGCACTAAATGTAAATAGCAGGAACGGATCTAGCTGAACACTGTGAGCAGGACGCACTGACTGCACTAAATGTAAATAGCAGGAACAGATCTAGCTGAACACTGTGAGCAGGACGCACTGACTGCACTAAATGTAAATAGCAGGAACGGATCTAGCTGAACACTGTGAGCAGGACGCACTGACTGCACTAAATGTAAATAGCAGGAACGGATCTAGCTGAACACTGTGAGCAGGACGCACTGACTGCACTAAATGTAAATAGCAGGAACGGATCTAGCTGAACACTGTGAGCAGGACGCACTGCACTAAATGTAAATAGCAGGAACGGATCTAGCTGAACACTGTGAGCAGGACGCACTGCACTAAATGTAAATAGCAGGAACAGATCTAGCCTAATCTAGCTAACTCAAATCAAATGACACTGTCTGTCTCTCTCTCTATCAGCACACCGGAACACACTACACAGGGCCGCCGTGCAGGCGGCCTTATATAGTGTGGGGCGTGTACTAAATCCCCTGAGCCATAATTGGCCAAAGCCACCCTGGCTTTGGCCAATTACAGCTCTCTCTACTGACGGCGCTGTGATTGGCCAAGCATGCGGGTCATAGTGCATGCTTGGCCAATCATCAGCCAGCAATGCACTGCGATGCCGCAGTGAATTATGGGCCGTGACGCGCCACACGAATTTGGCGCGAACGGCCCATAACGTTCGCAATTCGAGGGACGGTCGAACAGCCGATGTTCGAGTCGAACATGGGTTCGACTCGAACACGAAGCTCATCCCTAAAGAAGAGGTTCCAACCTTTATAACCTCGAAACGCGTCGGACTTCTGTTGGTGCAGCCCCCAGCTGGAACAGTTCATGGGCACTGACAGGTGGCACCGATGGATACTGATGGGTGGCACTGATGACACTGATTGTTTGCACTGATGCCACTAAGGGTGGCATTGCTGGGCATCACTGCATCATAATGGTACTAAACAGTGCCCATTTGTGGGCACTGATTGGCACAGATTGGGCACTGACTGGGCACACTGGGCACATGTGGATGGCCATGGAGTACATACCTGGCCATCCACATGTTGCCCCTTCCCTGGTGGTCCTAGTGGTGATCCCTGGTGGTCCAGAGTGGTGACCTGAGGGGGGGGCTGCGCTGATAAACAATTAGCACAGACCCCCCCCCGTCAGGAGAGCCACCGATCGGCTCTCCTCTACTCGCGTCTGTCAGACGCGAGTGAGGAAGAGCCGATCAACGGCTCTTCCTATTGACAGCGTGATCAGCCGTGATTGGACACGGCTGATCACGTGGTAAAGAGCCTCCGCCGGAGGCTCTTTACCAAGATCGGTGTAGCGGTGTGTCAGACTGACACACCGATCCACCGATCGCTGTGATGCGCGCCCCCGTGGGCGCGCGGCGGCATGTTATCCTGCTGGACGTCATATGACGCCCAGTCAGGATAACTGAACCACCGCCCGGCATCTGCTATGGGCCGGGCGGGAAGTGGTTAAAAAAAAAAAAACTTCATTGGAATCAATGTGTCCTGCATGTAGATTAGGGTGCCGGACGCATGGATGGGGGGGGGGGGGGGGGGGGCGGGGCGGCGCCCCTGCATTCCCCTAATGGAGCGGCTGCCACTGCCTAAAATTTCCCTGTGAATCGCATAGGCAGGAATTGGCTGTATGCACAGGTGGTGGTTGCCTAAAGCATGTACACGGATGCATGGCCCAAATGCAGATCGGGCGATATGGGCGTGCACGTGCCGCAGACAACGGCCCGCATACAGCTGCATCTTTCATTTGCTGCCTATAGGCGGCTGTATGCGGGAGCTGCGGGTCCCAGGGGAGATTTTTGCGGATGTTCCGGATGATGTACGGTTACCCTCCGGGTGTTAGCGGTGATCGGGGGGGATTTACCTGTGACACAGGAATATGAGGAATAACAGGACGGCCGCTGTCGCTATTCCCAGGACAATCAGGATGTGGTGAAGTGGAAGAGGCGGAGAATCAGGACTGGAGTCTGAGGAAAAAAAGAATCACAAATGAGAATTTTTAATGTATTTTTTTTTTTTTTTAAGTTCCAGTTCACATCACATGCAGTCCGGTGTGTTTTTTTATGCACCAAAAACACATGGAAAGTAGGTGGTTTTCAATGGCATAGTTCACACCAGTGCATTCCAGAAATCAAAAAAAAAAAAAAAGAAGTAGAACATGCTGCATTTTTCCTGCACTGGAACACTGGGAAAACGCATCAAAAACGCACTGGAACGCACGTGTCCTTATTTAGGCCCGGTTCACACCTATGCATTTTTTGGTGTGTTTTCCGTTGTGCAGAAACACACTACCGTCTATTAAACATGGATTCCTACGGATGTAGTTCACACCTGTGCATTTTATGGAAAGGGGCTTTTTTTTCTTCTGGTTTTTGGTTCCATAGATTTCAGTGGATAAAAATAGTGTATTGAAAAACGCTAAATGCACCTGGAATATGCAAACTGCATAGGTGTGAACCAGGCCTTTAGGTTAAGAAAGAAAAAGGGGGGGAATGCATCAAAAACAAGTCAAAAACGCGCATGCGGAAAAGCCTCTGGAATGCATCCGGACTGCGCTTCTATGGTGTGAACCGGCCCTAATACAAGCAGTGTGGACATAAGAGGCTGATAGGAGGAGAGAGCAGAGTGACAGAGAGAAGAGCTCAGCAGTTCTGCTGCTTCTCCTTTCACTGCCGGGGGCAGGGACAAGACCTGTAAGTGTTACAGAACTGAAGCAGAAAAAAAATCATCTAGCCCTTTCCTCCCCAGCGTGATCGTCCCTACCCCCTGACCCCTTTCATTCAATGGATTTCAGTTCTTTCAATCACAGAGGCTCAGCATCAGTATGTGGGCGTTATCCATATCCTACGCACATGCAGCCTGCCTAGGGGTACCCACCAGTGGTGGCTGGTGTTTCTCCCCCCCCCCCCCAGGCGGCACCTCAACCCGCCCGCCTGTCCACCCGCTCACTGTCTGCCGGTCCGGCAGCGCGCAAAGGGGCATCCGGTCAGCAGACATCCAGGAAGCGGGCATCTGGGAAGCGGGAACTGGGCATCTGGGAAGCGGGAATCCGGGAAGCGGGCATCTGGGAAGCGGGAATCCGGGAAGCGGGCATCTGGGAAGCGGGAATCCGGGAAATGGGCATCTCTGAAGCGGCAAGTGGGCATCTGGGAAGCGGGAATCCGGGAAGCGGGCATCTGGGAAGCGGGCATCTGGGAAGCGGGCATCCGGGCAGCAGGCATGTGGGAAGTAGGAATCCTGGAAGCGGGCATCTGGGAAGCAGGAAGTGGGCATCTGGGAAGCGGGAATCCGGGAAGCGGGCATCTGGGAAGCAGGCATCTGGGAAGCGGGAATCCGAGAAGCGGGCATCTGGGAAGCAGGCATCTGGGAAGCGGGAATCCGAGAAGCGGGCATCTGGGAGGCGGGAATCCGGGAAGCGGGAATCCGGGAAGCAGGCATCTGGGAAGCGGGAATCCTGGAAGCGGGCATCTGGGAAGCGGGCATCTGGAAAGTGGGAATCCGGGAAGCGGGCATCTGGGAAGCGGGAATCCGGGAAACGGGCATCTGGGAAGCGGGAATCCGGGAAGCAGGAATCCAGGTATCTGGGAAGCGGGAATCCGGGAAGTGCGCATCCAGGCAGCGGGCAGCGTGCATACGGGCAACGGTCATCCAGGAAGCGGGCATCTGGGAAGTGGATGGGCCTGGGCCGCCCCTTATATTCACTCCTCCAGACTGACATCCACCCATCAAGTCATTTGGATATTTACATACCTCCTCCCAAGAGCCAACCCCACTGCTTGCATCAGGGCTGAAGGTCCTTGCCGGCCCCCCCCTCCAGCCATGATCTGCCTGCATTGTATAGAGGAGCACAGAGGCCTGGTGACCTGGACCTAAAATAATGTAATGAAAACAGTAATCTTTCATTTCAAAAGGTCATGCCGATTTGGGGGGGGGGGGGGGCAGTAAAATCTAAGCAGATTAAACCTTAACGTTCTGATTAGTACTTTGATTACTTACAGTATATGATCGGTTCACTCCATCGACTCCAGTTTTTGTTGTTCGAGCCCGACTTCCACTTCACTTGCATGGATACGGCAAGGTTTTTTTTATCAAGCAGTTTATCTACTTTGTAAGAAATCCACCCATTCTCAGATTCCGTAGTCTTCTCTAATGTCACTATATCCTAAAATGAAATGATTGCAGTGAGTAGAACACGGAGTATTGAGTGCATTGTATGGATCTGGACTGATTTACATCAATCAGATTAAAGCCGGCCATGCATGGATCAAAATTCGTCCAGATCTGCAGGGCCGTATATTGATCCATGAATGGGCTAGTTGGTTGTACACAAGTGGATTTATCGATTGACTTGTGCACAAGCAGCCTGTCTGGTTTTACCTGAATGATTGGTGCGATGATCATTGTATTCTGCGGGTAGGGAAGGCTCCCCGCCAGCAGAAGGCAATGGACATGTGCACTGCCGAAAAATGAGTTCCTTTTCGTTTCATTCATTTTTTGTTTTTGTTTTTTTTTTCGCAAATTCAAAAATTCGCAATTCGTAAATTTGGAAATTCATAAATTCAAAAGGAACATTCGAAAGAACGAAAATCTGAAAAGTCAAAAGATTCAAAATAATAACTAACTAATAGTAAGTAACTATTAATTTATAAGTATTGGAATTTCCTTTCAAATTTGGCTGTTAGTGAACGTAACCAATACAAATTTATCCGAATGTTACGAATTATCCAAAATAAAGAACGCCACATCTAAACAAATGTAACGAAATAATAATAAATGATAATAAGGTTTTATTATTATTATTGTTGTTATTTATTATTATTATTATTAATAATAATAATAATATTAATAATTATATAATAATAATTATATAATTAATAATAATTAATAATAATAATAATTATTATTATTAATTCGTTACGCTCCATTCGTCAAACAAAAAAAAAAGTCATTAAAAAAATTAATTTAAAAGGTCATTTGTCATTTGGATGTCACACCACTTTCTCAAACTCAATCTTTCTAAAACTGAGCTTGTTATATTTTTTTTCCTTCCCGGTCCAACCCATGACTTGGTCCCTCCACACATGCCAGGGTCCTGAGTGTAATCCTTGACTCTGACCTCTCCTTTAGCCCCCATATCCAATCACTGGCTAAATCCTGCCGCCTTAACCTCCGCAACATCTCCAGAATTCGACCCTTCCTGACTAATGACACTACAAAACAACTTATTCACTCCTTGTTTATTTCCCGCCTTGACTACTGCACAGTGGCGTAGCGTGGGTTGTCAGCACCCGGGGCAAGGCAAGTCATTTGCGCCCCCCTAGCCTGTGAACTTTTAGCACTCCTTCCCTTCCTACAATAGTACTGACCAGCCCGATTCCTACGCTGACCTACCTGACCACTACATTGACCTGCCTGATTCCTATACTGACCACTACACCACACTGACCACTACACTGCACTCACCACTACACTAACCACTATACTACACACCACACTGACCACTACCCACTACTCTACACTGACCACTACCCTACACTGACCACTACTCACTACACTACACTCACCACTACTCACTACACTACGCTACGCTGACCACTACACCACACTGACCACTACCCACTACACTGACCACTACCCTACACTGACCACTTCTCACTACACTGACCACTACCCACTACTCTACACTGACCACTACACTGACCACTACTCACTACACTACGCTGCACTGACCACTACACCACACTACCAACTACACTAGACTGACCACTACACTACCATGACCAATACCCACTTCTACCCTGCACTGACCACTACACCACACTGACCACTACACTAACCTACCCGATTCCTACACTGACCTACCTGTTTCCTATACTGACCACTAACACTGACATACCTGAATCCTACACTGACCACTAAGCTTACCTACCTGTCCACTACACTACACTGACTACTATACCACACTAAACACTACCCACTACACTGACCACTACACCGCATTGTCCACTATACTACCCACTACACTGCACTACCCACTACACTGTCCACTACACCATGCTGACCACTACACTGTCCACTATACTATCCACTACTAGGGTTGCCACCTTTTTTTCAAGCCAAACCCGAACATTTTAGTGGTGCAGGGCAGCACGGCACTGCGCTTGCTTAACTCAACCCCTTCACCCGAATGGGGCTGCGCTGCAACCGTGTGCAATGCACATGGCTACAGCACAGTGGCATGGGTTTTTAGGGGTTAAAACAGGTGGTGAGGAGGCAACATAATGCTTCTTCACCCCCTGTAAAATACCTTCAAAACATGATCCACTATGGATCACTCTTCAGAGAGCCCTGCAACTCCGTTTACACTTGTGGTTGGGGGGACAGTAAAAATTAGAGGTTGAGCTGTGTTTTTACTGCTACCCAACCATTCCCCTCAAGCTGAAAAGGCAACAGAGGGGGATGTATACCTGCCACAGCCAAAATGTTTTGCATCACAGTGCAACAAAACATGTCTACACTGTTGGGTTCAGTGAGCAGTATTGACTGCCGAATGTGGCCCATTCAAGTGAATGGGCGCTCCCCGCATCCATGTGCAATGCATTAAATGACGGGGCAATGCTGTGGGGTTTAAACAGGTGGTAAGGAGGTGATATAACACCTCCTCCCTGCCTGACAAATGCAGGAGGCAGGGAGGGGGCAGAGTGACAGGAGGGGGGCAGGCAGTGTGACAGGAGGTAGGCAGGATGACAGGAGGGGGGCAGGCAGTGTGATAGGAGGGGGCAGGATGACAGGAGGGGGGCAGGCAGTGTGACAGGAGGGCAGGCAGTGTGACAGGATGACAGGGGGGCAGGCAGTGTGACAGGAGGTAGGCAGGATGACAGGAGGGGGGCAGGCAGTGTGACAGGAGGTAGGCAGGATGACAGGAGGGGGGCAGGCAGTGTGACAGGAGGTAGGCAGAATGACAGGAGGGGGGCAGGCAGTGTGACAGGAGGGGGCAGGATGACAGGAGGGGGGCAGGCAGTGTGACAGGAGGGGGCAGGATGACAGGGGGGCAGGCAGTGTGACAGGAGGTAGGCAGGATGACGGGAGGGGGGCAGGCAGTGTGACAGGAGGTAGGCAGGATGACAGGAGGGGGGCAGGCAGTGTGACAGGAGGGGGCAGGATGACAGGAGGGGGGCAGGCAGTGTGACAGGAGGTAGGCAGGATGACAGGAGGGGGGCAGGCAGTATGACAGGAGGGGGCAGGCAGTGTGACAGGAGGGGGCAGGATGACAGAGGGGCAGGCAGTGTGACAGGAGGTAGGCAGGATGACGGGAGGGGGGCAGGCAGTGTGACAGAAGGTAGGCAGGATGACAGGAGGGGGGCAGGCAGTGTGACAGGAGGTAGGCAGGACGACAGGAGGGGGGCAGGCAGTGTGACAGGAGGGGGCAGGATGACAGGAGGGGGGCAGGCAGTGTGACAGGAGGGGGCAGGATGACGGGGGCAGGCAGTGTGACAGGAGGTAGGCAGGATGACGGGAGGGGGGCAGGCAGTGTGACAGGAGGTAGGCAGGATGACAGGAGGGGGGCAGGCAGTGTGACAGGAGGGGGCAGGATGACAGGAGGGGGGCAGGCAGTGTGACAGGAGGGCAGGCAGTGTGACAGGAGGGGGCAGGATGACAGAGGGGCAGGCAGTGTGACAGGAGGTAGGCAGGATGACGGGAGGGGGGCAGGCAGTGTGACAGGAGGTAGGCAGGATGACAGGAGGGGGGCAGGCAGTGTGACAGGAGGGGGCAGGATGACAGGAGGGGGGCAGGCAGTGTGACAGGAGGTAGGCAGGATGACAGGAGGGGGGCAGGCAGTGTGACAGGAGGTAGGCAGAATGACAGGAGGGGGGCAGGCAGTGTGACAGGAGGGGGCAGGATGACAGGAGGGGGGCAGGCAGTGTGACAGGAGGGGGCAGGATGACAGGGGGGCAGGCAGTGTGACAGGAGGTAGGCAGGATGACGGGAGGGGGGCAGGCAGTGTGACAGGAGGTAGGCAGGATGACAGGAGGGGGGCAGGCAGTGTGACAGGAGGGGGCAGGATGACAGGAGGGGGGCAGGCAGTGTGACAGGAGGTAGGCAGGATGACAGGAGGGGGGCAGGCAGTATGACAGGAGGAGGCAGGCAGTGTGACAGGAGGGGGCAGGATGACAGGAGGGGGGCAGGCAGTGTGACAGGAGGGGGCAGGATGACAGAGGGGCAGGCAGTGTGACAGGAGGTAGGCAGGATGACGGGAGGGGGGCAGGCAGTGTGACAGGAGGTAGGCAGGATGACAGGAGGGGGGCAGGCAGTGTGACAGGAGGTAGGCAGGACGACAGGAGGGGGGCAGGCAGTGTGACAGGAGGGGGCAGGATGACAGGAGGGGGGCAGGCAGTGTGACAGGAGGGGGCAGGATGACGGGGGCAGGCAGTGTGACAGGAGGTAGGCAGGATGACGGGAGGGGGGCAGGCAGTGTGACAGGAGGTAGGCAGGATGACAGGAGGGGGGCAGGCAGTGTGACAGGAGGGGGCAGGATGACAGGAGGGGGGCAGGCAGTGTGACAGGAGGGCAGGCAGTGTGACAGGAGGGGGCAGGATGACAGAGGGGCAGGCAGTGTGACAGGAGGTAGGCAGGATGACGGGAGGGGGGCAGGCAGTGTGACAGGAGGTAGGCAGGATGACAGGAGGGGGGCAGGCAGTGTGACAGGAGGGGGCAGGATGACAGGAGGGGGGCAGGCAGTGTGACAGGAGGGCAGGCAGTGTGACAGGAGGGGGCAGGATGACAGGAGGGGGGCAGGCAGTGTGACAGGAGGGGGGCAGGCAGTGTGACAGGAAATAGGCAGGATGACGGGAGGGGGGCAGGCAGTGTGACAGAAGGGGGGCAGGCAGTGTGACAGGAGGTAGGCAGGATGACAGGAGGGGGGCAGGCAGTGTGACAGGAGGTAGGCAGTGTGACAGGAGGGGGCAGGATGACAGGAGGGGGGCAGGCAGTGTGACAGGAGGGGGCAGGATGACAGGGGGGCAGGCAGTGTGACAGGAGGTAGGCAGGATGACAGGGGGGCAGGCAGTGTGACAGGAGGTAGGCAGGATGACGGGAGGGGGGCAGGCAGTGTGACAGGAGGTAGGCAGGATGACAGGAGGGGGGCAGGCAGTGTGACAGGAGGGGGCAGGATGACAGGAGGGGGGCAGGCAGTGTGACAGGAGGGGGGCAGGCAGTGTGACAGGAGGGGGGCAGGATGACAGAGGGGCAGGCAGTGTGACAGGAGGTAGGCAGGATGACGGGAGGGGGGCAGGCAGTGTGACAGGAGGTAGGCAGGATGACAGGAGGGGGGCAGGCAGTATGACAGGAGGGGGGCAGGCAGTATGACAGGAGGGGGCAGGCAGACAGGGGGGGGGCAGGCAGTGTGACAGGAGGGCAGGCAGTGTGACAGGAGGGGGCAGGATGACAGAGGGGCAGGCAGTGTGACAGGAGGTAGGCAGGATGACGGGAGGGGGGCAGGCAGTGTGACAGGAGGTAGGCAGGATGACAGGAGGGGGGCAGGCAGTGTGACAGGAGGTAGGCAGGACGACAGGAGGGGGGCAGGCAGTGTGACAGGAGGGGGCAGGATGACAGGAGGGGGGCAGGCAGTGTGACAGGAGGGGGCAGGATGACGGGGGCAGGCAGTGTGACAGGAGGTAGGCAGGATGACGGGAGGGGGGCAGGCAGTGTGACAGGAGGTAGGCAGGATGACAGGAGGGGGGCAGGCAGTGTGACAGGAGGGGGCAGGATGACAGGAGGGGGGCAGGCAGTGTGACAGGAGGGCAGGCAGTGTGACAGGAGGGGGCAGGATGACAGAGGGGCAGGCAGTGTGACAGGAGGTAGGCAGGATGACGGGAGGGGGGCAGGCAGTGTGACAGGAGGTAGGCAGGATGACAGGAGGGGGGCAGGCAGTGTGACAGTAGGGGGCAGGATGACAGGAGGGGGGCAGGCAGTGTGACAGGAGGGCAGGCAGTGTGACAGGAGGGGGCAGGATGACAGGAGGGGGGCAGGCAGTGTGACAGGAGGGGGGCAGGCAGTGTGACAGGAAATAGGCAGGATGACGGGAGGGAGGCAGGCAGTGTGACAGAAGGGGGGCAGGCAGTGTGACAGGAGGTAGGCAGGATGACAGGAGGGGGGCAGGCAGTCTGACAGGAGGGGGCAGGATGACAGGGGGGCAGGCAGTGTGACAGGAGGTAGGCAGGATGACGGGAGGGAGGCAGGCAGTGTGACAGGAGGGGGG
Source organism: Lithobates septentrionalis (assembly GCA_037952835.1). Classification (NCBI taxonomy): domain Eukaryota; kingdom Metazoa; phylum Chordata; class Amphibia; order Anura; family Ranidae; genus Lithobates; species Lithobates septentrionalis. The sequence goes on from JBBDGP010002256.1 coordinate 638,864, forward strand.
CAAGCAGGGTGACAGGAGGTGGGCAGTGTGACAGGAGGTGGGCAGTGTGACAGGAGGTGGGCAGTGTGACAGGAGGTGGGCAGGCAGAGTGACAGAAGGGGCAGGCAGAGTGACAGCAGGTGGGCAGGATATCAGGAGGACCTGTGGAGTGGACACACTATTCTTTGCAGGACACTGTATTATGCTGGCACCGGGCCTGACTCCCGATCATCACATATAACACAGAGGTGATAGCAAAGAATCCTAAGAAATCCTAAGAATTCCCCCCTCCTCCCCCCTCCCTCCTCGGTTCAGTTTTTCTTACCCAGCCAAGTATTGTGGATGTAGCTGACAGGAGGTCTCCTGCATGGTCTGTACCCGGTCAGCTGTCTGTGTGATAAATGACATGCTGATCGGCCGATCATGGAGCTCCCATTCCTGATCCAGCACGTGTCCTCAGTGTCTGCCGGGTACCTCTTCTCCTCCTGTAGGATCCTGTGCATTGCCTGAGAAAGTCGGCAGGATACTATAGAAGCAGCATCAGGATTGGCAACCCTACCCACTACACTGTCCACTATAATACCCACTACACTGACCACTCTACCTATAGTATTCCTATACTGACCACTACACAGCATGACTAACTGCTTGTTTACTCTCTCTCTCTGGCTGCTTCCTCTCCCCAGACCATGTGCACTCCCCCCAGGCCAGCAACATGACTTGTCTCTGACGAGGGAGTCTCACCTGCATTTTATCTTCCATCCATGATCGATCTGCACTGTTGGAGATCCGCAGGAGAGGAGGAGGAGGAGGAAAAGACAGAGGCGGCAGGTCACAAGGCAAAAACGGGACTCCAGGAGCAACCTGTGCGCATGTGCCATCCGACATCATGGACAGGCCAGCCCTGCCACTGCACATGACCCCTTTCGTCCAATCACAGGGCGCCGGCCGTTCTGCCTGAGAATAAACATGGCGGCCGGAGCACGGGGACACAGTATATCGGAATTAGGACAGTGACACACACTGACTTTGAATTGCGCCCCCTAAAATGTTGCGCCCGGTGCCACGGCCCCCCTCGCACCCCCCACGCTACGCCACTGCTACTGCAACTCTCTCCTTAATGGCCTACCCTTACGCAGGCTATCCCCCCTTCAGTCTATTATGAATGCTGCTGCTAGACTAATACACCTCACTAACCAATCCGTGACTGCTGCTCCTCTCTGCCAATCCCTTCACTGGCTTCCCCTACCCCACCGTATAAAATTCAAAATGCTAACCATAACATACAAGGCCATCCACAACATCGACCCCCAGCTACATCACCAACCTCATCTGCAGATATCGCCCAAATCGTCCCCTCCGCTCCTCCCAGGACCTCCTGCTCTCTAGCTCCCTTGTTACCTCCTCCCATGTTCGCCTTCAGGACTTCTCCAGAGCCTCTCCCATCCTCCGGAACTCCCTGCCCCAGTATGTCCAATCAGCCCCTATCCTGTCCACCTTTAGGAGATCCCTGAAAACTTACTTATTCAGGGAAGCCTATCCCACAGCCACCTAACAACTCTCCCCGAGCCGGGGAGACCGTGTAAGGGTGATGTTCCCAGAAATCCTCTCCTCCTGCACAAACTTATACTGTCGTTTTCAATGTAATGTAATGTCACATCTTCTTCTGTAAGCAAGAAGGACCCACTCTGAATAGTTCCTCAAGCTGGCTCTGGCTGCTCGCTGCTACTAGGCCAGAGGCCTGCAGCACCTCTCCCCGGAGGCCCAGCAGTTTAAAAGCAAACATTGAGCAGTGGACTACTGTTCCCAGCTAGCCCAGCTTGCAGATCCTGTGCTCTCAGGCCACATCGATTTGACACAATCCCCACAGTCTCTCCTCTGATTCAGGACTCCTCGTCATTAACTGCGTAGAAGTTAGGTTCCCCCAAAGACTTCCGGGCACATCAAGCCCTCCACTGTGGTACACTCACCGACCTTTCTCTGCCCCGAGTCCTTGATGAAGAACTTGACTGGACCATACGTTTCCGACAGCTTCACCTGCCCCTCTGCTCCAGGAGTTCCTCATCAATGACCGTGTAATGGCAAAGTTCCCTCACAGTTCTCCCAGGGCCTCCTCCTGCACTCGGCGCACCCCCTCCCCAAATGGGAGTGCCCTCCTGCTGCTGCCTAGTATTCCATTCTCCACTTCACCCGGCCGACAACTCCTCCCAGTGGCATGTTACCTCAGCTTATATAGGAGGCCCGCCCCCTGCCAATACCAGTTGGGGATTGGTCAGGGCTCCCACATGACCTGCCTGCCACTCCAGTTCCAGGCCCTGCCCCTCTTCCAGAATATTCTCCTTGGAAGCAGGGGAGACGCCTCAGAACTAGAGCACAGGTGGCCACACCCACTGCTACACTAACCACTCCCAGCCCCCAGATCAAACAGATAGGCCTGCCTAAATTTGCCTATGCTGACATTCTATTTAACAAAAATCCTACTACTAGCACCTGCCTATTTTTAGAGGGTGCTACATTAGTTATTTCAGCTTTTCAATTTTTTGGATTTCCGAATTTTCGAATTTGAATTTCCGAATTTGCAAAATTTCAAATTTTCGGATTTTTGAATTTTCCGAATTCCCCAATTTTCGAATTTTTCGAATTTTCGAATTTTCGAATTTACAAATTTTTTGCATTTCTGCATTTCTGCATTTTAGCATTTCAGAATTTTCGAATTTCCGAATATTTGGTAATTTGAAGATTCGGAAATTCGAGTATTTCCAAATTAACAAATTTGTCTAAATTAGTTAAAAAAACTAATTTGGAACTAAACAAATTGCACTTGTCTAGAAGACAATAGCAAAGCATAGCGGGGAGGATTCCCCCATTTTCACATTCGATATGGGTGGGAGAATCCCTCCTCGCTGTACAACCGCTCTGTTGGGTGACAGTATGGATTGTGAGATGGTGATCTGCATAATATCTATTGCTCATTTCCAGTAAACCTGGACCGTTGGTTATCTCTGGTGCTAGGTGAACCTTGCTGAAGGTATTCCACTGTATTGGGCTCCAGTCGGCCATCTTGGGGGAGCCTGTGTTTGATTTGACACAGCTTGTCTAAGATTTTGGAGGCCTTATTAGGCACAAGGAGGCTACATATAGCACCTGCTGGGTCTGGTGGTGTATTTGCATAGACAAGGAGAGACCTCTGCTGGTCAAGGAGAGGTAGGCTAAGCCTAGGGAAAGGTTCCTGAAGTGGAGGGAAAGTTTATGGATGGTGCTGCATTCCCTCTGAGACTACAGTGTATCTGGAATGTATTCACAGCTGTTCGCTTTTCCACATTTTGTTATGTTACAGCCTTATTCAAAAATTGATTAAATTCATTATTTTCATTAAAATTCTACAAACAATACCCCATAATCAGGGGCGTAACTACCACCATAGCGACCCATGCGGGTGCTATGGGGCCCGCAGCCAAGTGGGGCCCAGTGAGGATGAGAGCACCGCCGGCACAGTCTCCCAGCCAGGGAAAGAGAGAGGAGAGGAAGAGGCAAGCTGTGACCTGTGCCCAATGCAGCATGACCTGTGCCCAATACAGCGTTGCCTGTGCCCAATACAGCCTGGTCTGCCTGTGCCCCATACAGCCTCACCTGTGCAGAGGAAGAGGCAAGCCACCCGGATCAGCAGAGAGCTGAATTGCCCGATGTAATAGCTTTCATTGGAACTTCCAGTGTTCCCGGGGCTCACGTCACATAGCTCCACCTCTTGGCCCCGCACCTTTGATAGACAAAACGCCAATCCAATGCGGGACATGTGACGTCATCAAAGGCATCAGGCCAAGAGGTGGGGCTATGTGACGATGAGCCCCGGGAAGACGGGAAATTCAAATGAAAGCTATTACAGCGGGCAATCCCGCTCTCTGCTGATCCGGGTGGCTTGCCTCTTCCTCTGCACAGGTGAGGCTGTATGGGGCACAGGCAGACCAGGCTGTATTGGGCACAGGCAATGCTGTATTGGGCACAGGTAACGCTGCATTAGGCACAGGTCACGCTGTATGGGGCACAGGTCACGCTGTATGGGGCACAGGTCACGCTGCATTGGGCACAGGTCACGCTGCATTGGGCACAGGTCACGCTGCATTGGGCACAGGTCACGCTGCATTGGGCACAGGTCACGTTGTATGGGGCACAGGTCACACCGTATGGGGCACAGGTCACGCTGTATGGGGCACAAGTCACACTGCATTGGGCACAGGTCACGCTGCATTGGGCACAGGTCATGCTGCATTGGGCACAGGTCATGCTGTATGGGGCACAGGTCACGCTGTATGGGGCACAGGTCACGCTGTATGGGGCACAGGTCACGCTGCATTGGGCACAGGTCACGATGCATTGGGCACAGGTCACGATGCATTGGGCACAGGTCATGCTGCATTGGGCACAGGTCACACTGTATGGGGCACAGGTCATGCTGTATGGGGCACAGGTCACATTGTATGGGGCACAGGTCACGCTGTATGGGGCACAGGTCACGCTGCATTGGGCACAGGTCACGATGCATTGGGCACAGGTCATGCTGCATTGGGCACAGGTCACACTGTATGGGGCACAGGTCATGCTGTATGGGGCACAGGTCACATTGTATGGGGCACAGGTCACGCTGCATTGGGCATAGGTCACGCTGCATTGGGCACAGGTCACGCTGTATGGGGCACAGGTCACGCTGTATGGGGCACAGGTCACGCTGCATTGGGCACAGGTCACGCTGCATTGGGCACAGGTCATGCTGTATGGGCCACAGGTCACGCTGCATTGTGCACAGGTCACGCTGCATTGTGCACAGGTCACGCTGCATTGTGCACAGGTCATGCTGCATTGGGCACAGGTCATGCTGCATTGTGTACAGGTCACGCTATATGTTGCACAGGTCACGCTGCATTGACACTAGGGCAGCTGTGGGGGGGGGGGGGCTGTTTGCAGGGGGGCCCCATACAACATTTTGCTGTGGGGCCCTGCTATTTCTAGTTACGCCCCTGCCCATAATGACAACAAGAAAGAAGTTTGTTTGAAATCTTTGAAAATGATCTAAAAAAAAAAAAAAAATTTCCATGTACATAAGTATTCACAGCCTTTGCCGTGACACTCAAAATTGAGCTCAGGTGCGTCCTGTTTCCACTAATCGTTCTTGAGATGTTTCTACAACTTGATTGGAGTCCACCTGTGGTAAATTCAGTTGATTGGACATGATTTGGAAAGACACACACCTGTCTATATAAGATCCCACAGTTACCAGTGCAGGTTGGAGCACAAACCAAGCCATGAAGTCCAAAAAATTGCCTGTAGACCTTCGAGACAGGATTGCATGGAGGCACAGATCTGGGTAAGGGTACGGAAAAATGTCTGCAGCATTGAAGGTCCCAATGAGCACAGTGGCCTCCATCATCCATAAATGGAGGAAGTCTGGAACCACCAGGACTCTTCCTAGAGCGGGCCGCCCGGCCAAACTGAGTGATCGGGAAGAAGAGCCTTAGTCAGGGAGGTGACCAAGAACCCGATAGTCACTCTGACAGAGCTCCAGCGTTTCTCTGTGGAGAACCTTCCAGAAGAACAACCATCTCTGAAGCACTCCACCAATCAGGCCTGTAAAGTAGAGTGGCCAGACGGAACCCACTCCTCAGTAAAAAGGCACATGACAGCCCACCTGGAGTTTGCCAAAAGGCACCTGAAAGACTCTCAGACCATGAGAAACAAAATTCTCTGGTCTGATGAAACAAAGATTGAACTCTTTGGCTTGAATGGCAAAAGTCATTTGATTTGGATTTGACTTTATATGGGATTTGTACTGCGCTGAATGCGCGTCTAGGCGCACAAAGACCCTAAAATCAAGTGAGATTTCCAAAAGAATGTTAAAAAAGGAGCCTAGGGTGCCCAATAAAAAAGAGGTAGAGTAAAAACAGATTGGAACCGGGGAGGGGGGGGGACTAACCCTCCAGATGGGGGAGGAAAAAGAGCATACAAAATCCATGTTTTTGTACGATTTCTATTCTTCATGTCTGGAGGAAACCAGGCACTGCTCATCACCTGACCAATACCATCCCTACAGTGAGGCAGCATCATGCTGTGGGGATGTTTTCCAGTGGCAGGAACTGGGAGACTAGTCAGGATCGAGGGAAAAATGAATGCAGCAATGTACAGAGACACCCTGATGAAAAGCTGCTCCAGAGTGCTCTGGACCTCAGACTGGGACGAAGGTTCATCTTCCAACAGGACAACAACCCTAAACACACAGCCAAGATAACAAAGGAGTGGTTACAGGACAACTCTGTGAATGTCGTTGAGTGGCCCAGCCAGAGCCCAGACTTGAACCCGATTGAACATCTCTGGAGAGATCTGAAAATGGCTGTGCACCGACGCTCCCCATCCAACCGGATGGAACTTGAGAGGTCGTACAAAGAAGAATGAGAGAAACTGCCCAAAAATAGGTGTGCCAAGCTTGTAGCATCATACTCAAAAAGTCTTGAGGCTGTAATTGGTGCCAAAGCTGCTTCAACAAAGTATTGAGCAAAGCTGTGAATACTTATGTACATGGGACTTTTTCCTTTTTTATTTTTAATAAATTTGCAGATTTTAAACAAACTTCTTTCACGTTGTCATTATGGAGGATTTTTTGTAGAATTTTGAGGAAAATAATGAATTGAATCCATTTTGGAAAAAGGCTGTAACATAACAAAATGTGGAAAAAGTGAAGCGCTGTGAATACTTTCCGGATGCACTATACCTGGCATTAAGGGAAAGACCGTTTTGGTCCAGTCTGCTACCTTGACTGGCACGTTCTGTGCACCCTTCTTCAATCCGGAGGTCTGCCAGCAATAAAATCAGCAGAAGGGACTGTTGGGGAAAGGCCAATGTGGGCAGATCTGCAGAGCTGGATTACTGGTCCCCTGCATCTGGAAATGGCATCAGTAGACTTGAGTGAGTACAACACTTCTCCAACAGATATTAAAAACTAGGGGAGGGTGAGAGGTGGGTCAGAGGGAGAGATATCCTAATTATTGCCCAGAGATGGGCTGTCAGATTTCAATGTGAGCACCTGCCCATGTACATATGCATAGTTCTGCAGGCAGAATTGTGCAACCGTATACCTGTCTTGCTATGTGTGTGCGGACATGCATGCACGCGCGCTACGAAAAGTGGCGCCAAGCAAACTATTTAAGGCTGAGTCTACTGAGGCTAAAACCGGCCTGCGCTTCTACCTCCATCAGCCATAACGTTATGACCATCTACCATGATCCATTGAGGCATGGACTCCACTAGACCTCTCAAGGTATGCTGTGGTTATGCTGTGGTATCGGCACCAAGCCATCTGTAGCAGGTCCTACAAGTTGCGAGGTGGGGCCTCCATGGATCCAAATTGTTTTTCCAAGCACATCCCACTGATGCTCAATGGATTGAGACCTGGAGACTTTGGAGGACAAGCCAACACCTCAAACTCGTTGTTGTGTTCCTCAAACCATCCTTGAATTCCTCAGACCATCACATGTCCATTGTAGGCGCTTTTGGCTGTGGACACGGTTCAGCATGGGCACCCTGACCAGTCTTCAGCTACAAAGCCCCATACACCACAAACTACAACACACAAGTGTGTGTTCTGACACCTTTCTATGGGAACCAGCATTAACTTTTTTCAGCAGCTTGAGCTCCAGTAGCTCTTCTATTGGCTTGGACTACATGGGTCAGCCTTCACTCCCCACACGCATCAATGAGCCTCGGCCTCCCATGACCCCGTCACCAGTTTACCTGTTTTCCTTCCATGTACCACTTTTATGCCGACCCTGACCACTGTAGACTGGGAACACCAGACAAGAGCTGCGGTTTTGGAGTTGCTCTGACCCAGCCGTCCAGCCATTACAATTTGGCCTTTGTCAAAGTCGCGCAGATCCTTACATTTGCCCATTTTTTTTTTCTGCTTTCAACACATCAACTTCAGAGACAACATGTTCACTTGCTGCCTAATATATCCCACTCATTTTCAGGTGCCATGGTCACAAGATAATCCTTGTTATTCAGTGTCAATGGTCATTATGTTATGGCTGATCAATGTAGGCACCAATGACCTCTGTTTCCGAAAGCATTAAAAAAAAAAAAAAAGAAAAATGTATATAAATTGATGACGTTACCCCACTTATATTAAGGCTGTATGTAAAATAACTGTTGCCCAAATTGTCGTATGTCTCTGGCTTCTTCCAGGTAATTTCAAGGGTATTCACGCTATAACTCAGAGATATGCTTCTCGGAGGATCTAAAATAACTGGAAATAAAAAATGGTTGTTACTGATCTATGCAAAGTCCTCCAGCCAATGTACAGTATGTGTGCCAACAAAGTTCAGCTGTAATACTTCTCTATAATATCAGGGCGAGGACAAGGGGTGGGCAGGAGGGATGGCTGCCCTGGGCGCACCAGTTTACTGCATGGAGGGGGCGCCAGTGAGCTCATTCTGATACAAGGCCTTTCGAGAAGCAGATAAAGGCTGAGGGTAGCATCCCTTAAGCTCACACATAGTGAAAGTGTGTGTGTGTGTGGGGGGGCAATATGGCTTCTTTGCCCTGGGCATTGGATGACCTTGTCCCGGCACTGTATAGTATAGACCCCGGACTGGTCTACATTGAAGATCAGCTGTATGACATGCCACACTGAGTACACTACATTGTCAAAAGTATTGGGACGCCTGCCTTTACACTTACATGAACTTTAATGGCGTCTTAGTCCGTAGGGTTCAATATTGAGTTGGCCCACCCTTTGCAGCTATAACAGCTTCAACTTTTCTGGGAAGGACGTCCACAAGGTTTAGGAGTGTGTCTATGGGAAGGTTTGACCATTCTTCCAGAAGCACATTTGTGAGGTCAGGCACTGATGTTGGACGAGAAGGCCTGGCTCGCAGTCTCCGCTCTAATTCATCCCAAAGGTATTCTATCGGGTTGAGATCAGGACTCTGTGCAGGCCAATCAAGTTCCTCCACCCCAAACTTGCCCATCCATGTCTTTATGGACCTTGATTTGTGCACTGGTCTAAATCATTTGGTGGAGGGGGGGTTATGAAGTGGGGTTGTTTTTCAGTGGTTGGGCTTTGCCCCCTAGTTCCAGTGAAGGGAACTCTTAAGGCATCAGCATACCAAGACATTTTGGGACAATTTCATGTTCCCAACTTTGTGGGAACAGTTTGGGGATGGCCCCTTCCTGTTCCCACATGACTGCGCACCAGTGCACAAAGCAAGGTCCATAAAGACATGGATGGGTGAGTTTAGGGTGAAGGAACTTGACTGGCCTGCACAGAGTCCTGACCTCAACCTGATAGGAACATCTTTGGGATGAATTAGAGTGGAGACTGTGAGCCAGGCCTTCTCGTCCAACATCAGTGCCTGACCTCACAGATGATCTTCTGGAAGAATGGTCAAACATTCCCATAGACTCACTCCTAAACCTTGTGGACAGCCTTCCCAGAAGAGTTGAAGCTGCTATAGCTGCAAAGAGTGGGCCAACTCAATTTTGAACCCTACGGACTAAGACCCCCATACACACTATTAGATTTTCTGCAGATTTTTGTCTTCAGATTTCCCCAAACCATATAGTGCATGGGCCTGCCTGATTGCATACAAATTGAAACTCTTATGCCCGTACACACGGTCGGATTTTCCGTCAGAACAAAACTTGGATGGTTTTTCCAACGGAATTCCGCTCAAGCTTGCCTTGCATACACACGGTCACGCAAAAGTTCTCGGAACTTTCGACCGTCAAGAACGCGGTGACGTACAACACCTACGACGAGCCGAGAAAATGAAGTTCAATGCTTCTGAGCATGCGTCAAATTGTTTGCGAGCATGCGTGATCTTTTGCGCGTCTGAATTGCATACAGGCGAACGCATTTTCGGATAGGAACTTTATGGACCATACACACGGTCGGAATTAACCGACAAAAGGCTCTCATCAGAGTTTTGCTGGCGGCATTTCCGATCGTGTGTACGCAGCATAATAGAGTGTATGGGGTTTTAGACTGGGATGCCATTAAAGTTCATGTGTGTGTAATAGCAGGCGTCCCAATTATGGATGCACCGATACCACCTCTTTTAGCAACGAGTACCGATACCAATTACCGATATTTCCGGCATTTAGGGAGATGAAGATGAGGAGGAGCAGGGAGGGGGTCTCCATCATCTATCAGTGTAATATTACCATCTGGATGAGACCAAGGGATGAAGAAACACAACACTCCCAACACTCAGCATTGTTGGCCCCACAACTACGTGGACCACCATGCTGTCATCCTACGACCTCCTCCTCCTCTAATCCCATTGACAACAGAGCCAGAAGGTATCGGTTTTATATATCGGTGCATTTTGACCAGTACCGATACTTGTGTAAATGCCTAGTATCGGCACCGATACCAGTATCGATATCGGTGCAACCCTAGTCCCAATACTTTTGGTAATATAGTGCATTTTAGAATGTAATACAGATTGAAACATTAACTGGACAGCATTTCGTTTGCTAATGTACTATCAAAAAAAAAGTTGTCACTTCTCCCTCCCCCCCCCCCCCCACTTCAATGCTGCTGATCCCCTCTATCCTCTTTCAGCCACTTCCTATTTACATGCACTCTCTCCAGCATTGGCTGCACACCATTATTCCGGACTAGGGATGAGCCGAACACCCCCCCGGTTCGGTTCGCACCAGAACCTGCGAACGGACCGAAAATTTGCACGAACGTTAGAACCCCATTGACGTCTATGGGACTCGAACGTTCGAAATCAAAAGTGCTAATTTTAAAGGCTAATTTGCATGGTATTGTCCTAAAAAGGGTTTGGGGACCCGGGTCCTGTCCCAGGGGACATGTATCAATGCGAAAAAAAACTTATAAAAACGGCCGTTTTTTTTTTCGGGAGCAGTGATTTTAATAATGCTTAAAGTGAAAAAAAATAAGTGAAATATTCCTTTAAATATCGTACCTGGGGGTGTCTATAGTATGCCTGTGAAGTGGTGCGTGTTTCCCGTGTCCATTACCAGGCCCTTTGGGTCTTGTATGGATATTAAGGGGAACCGCGCACCTAAATTAAAAAAAGGAAAGGTGTGGGGCCCCCAGGCCCAATATACTCTGAACAGCAGTATACAGGCGGTGCAAACAAGACAGGGACTGTAGGTTTGTTGTTAAGTAGAATCTGTTTGTAATTTTGAACGGGTACATTTTTAAAGTGTTTAGCTCCCGCCAAAAAATCTATTTTTAAGCTTTTTGGAAAACATAGGGAAGGGTTATCACCCCTGTGACATTTGTTTTGCTGTCTGTGCTCCTCTTCAGAAGATTTCACCTCACTTTCTGTCCCAATGACAAATGTTTTTTGACAATTTGGGTTTTTTAGTGAAACAAGGATTGGTGATAAAGCATCAGTGCAGAGGAGACACGTTTTTCCCATATTAACTCTTACAGGAGAGAATTTCCCTTCCTAGGGGTAGATTTCATGTCACTTCCTGTTGTTGCCTTCCATTTGCAAGTAGGAGTAGTTTGTAAGTTGGATGATTGAAAATAGGGGCCTGCCCTATATACTCTGCAGAAATTGGGGCCTTAGGTGTTGCCACAACACTTTAAGCCCGCACAGTTACTCTTGGTGGGTGCTGGAACGGGCCCTGCTGTGAAATATTAGATCAAGAATTGTAATTACATGTTCTTGTTGAACAGGGACAGAAAAATTGGGCCTTAGGCACTGGTGCCACAACACTGCAACCCCTCACAGATACTCTAGTTGGAACGCAGGAATGAGCCCTCATGCAAAGTATTGCATCAGAAATTGTAATTACACGCCCCTGTTAAACAGGGGCTGAAAAATTGGGCCTTAGGCACTGGTGCTGGTGCCACAACACTGCAACCCCTCACAGATACTCTAGTTGAGTGCAGCAACGTACCCTCCTTGCAAAATATTGCATCAAAAATTGTAATTACACGCCCCTGTTAAACAGGGGCTGAAAAATTGGGCCTTAGCCACTGGTGGCTTCGCCCAGAACCAAAAATATTCTTACAAGCTATCAGCATGATCATTGAGGAGGAAGAGGATAGTCACTCAGCATAACAGGATAGTCACAGCATCAGCATAGGCAGTCTTGAAGGGATCTGACATTTCAAAAAAAAATATTCGGTTACATCAGCATCAGGTGCTTGGTAGCTGGTGGTGATCCAAGACTGATTCATTTTTATGAAGGTCTGTCAATCGACCGAGTCGGTGGACAGACGCACCCTGTGATCGGTTACAAAACCTCCAGTAGCACTGAATGTGCGTTCCGAAACAACGCTGGATACAGGACAGGCCAGTAGCTCAATTGCATACTGTGCAAGCTCTGCCCAGTGATCCATCCTCAAGACCCAGTAACCCAGAGGATTTTCGGTGGGAAAGGTGTCCAAGTCAGATCTTGCCCCTAGGTATTCCTGCACCATGTAAAACAGACGCTGGCGATGGTTGCTGGAACCGATCATACCTTGGGGCTGCGGACTAAAAAATTGTCTGAACGCATTGGTCAGACAGCCACCTTCTCCACCGCTCCTTCTTTGACTGACCGAAGCCCCAGCAACACGTTGTCCAGGAACAGGAGTTTGTAACCTCCCAGTCTCTGGGAACGCGTTGCACAGACCTTTGTGCAAGGCCTCCCGAAGATGTTTCATCCTCTGCTCACTCTGCGACGGCAAGATAAGGTCCGCAACCTTACCCTTGTAACGTGGATCAAGGAGGGTTGCCAGCCAGTATTGATCCCTCTCCTTGATACCACGAATACGAGGATCCTTCCACAGGCTTTGCCGGATCAGGGAGGCCATGCAGCGTAGGTTTGCTGAGGCATTCGGTCCGGAGTCCTCTGGGTCACTAAGGACGACATGATCCGCAGCCACCTCCTCCCAGCCATGTACAAGTCCATGGGTTTCTTGGGACTGTAAATGACCCCTTAAAGACTGCTGCTGATGCTGAGTGCCAGGCTCCACCTCTGTACTGACACAATCCTCCTCTTCCTCCTCCTTGTCTTCTTCCTGTGTGATCGGCGGGCACGCAGGAACACTGTCTGGATAAAGGGGGCCTTGAGAGCTAAGGAAGTCTTCCTCTACCTGCCTCTGTTCTGCCTCCCCTGACCCTGTCCTGGTGCCATAGTCGCACAGGTACTCATTGATGGCTCTCTGCTGCGTGTGCAGCCGCTGCAGCATGGCCAACGTTGAGTTCCACCTGGTGGGCATGTCACAGATTAGGCAGTTCTTGGGCAGGTTAAATTCCTTTTGGAGGTCAGCCAGCTGAGCACTGGCATTATATGACCTGCAGAAATGCACACAGACTTTCCTGGCCTGCCTCAGGACATCCTGTAAGCCCGGGTACCTGCCCAAGAACCACTGCACCACCAAGTTAAGGATGTGAGCCAAACAGGGCACATGGGTCAGTTGTCCCTGTCGGAGGGTGGAGAGGAGGTTGGTACCATTGTCGCAAACCACCATATCTGCCTTAACCTGGCGTGGCGTCAACCACCTCTGAACCTGCCCCTGCAGAGCTGACAGAATCTCTGCCCCAGTGTGGCTCCTGTCCCCCAAGCACACCAGTTCAAGCACTGCATGGCATCTTTTGGCCTGCGTGCTTGCGTAGCCCCTTGAATGCCTACGGAGCACCGCTGGTTCCGAAGTCAAATCAGCACAGGAAGAGGCCATGGAGGAAGAAGAAGAGGAGGGGGTGGAGGAGAGAGGTGTGGCAGAATCACCACTAGTAGTATTTTGGAGGTGTGGTGGCAGAACAACCTCCAACACTACTGCACCCTGTCCTGCATCCTTCCCAGCTGCCAGAAGAGTCACCCAGTGTGCGGTGAAAGATAGTTAACGTCCCTGTCCATGCCTGCTGGACCATGAGTCAGCGGTAATATGCACCTTACCGCTGACCGCCCTGTCCAGCGAGGCCAAGACATTGCCTTCCACATGCCGGTAGAGAGCTGGAATCACCTTCCATGAGAAAAAGTGGCGTTTGGGAACCTGCCACTGAGGAACTGCACATTCCACAAACTCACCGAAGGGGGCAGAGTCTACCAACTGATAAGGCAGCAGTTGAAGTGCTAGCAATTTATCCAAGCTAGCATTCAACCACTGGGCATGTGGATGGCTGGGAGCGAACTTCTTTCGGCGGTGCAGCAGCTGGGGCAGGGAAATTTGCCTGGTACAATCTGACGTAGGTGTACCGATAGCAGATTGCCCCCAAGTACTTGGCTGTGACACACCTAATTCTACACCTTCATTCCTCTCAGTGCAGGTCTCAGAGAGGACTGAAGGTATAGTGGGGTTGAAGATCCCAGCTGATGAGGAGCAAGGAGAGGTCCTCTTAGTTCTTTGGTGTGGGTCTTTTAGGTACGCTTGCCAACGAACTGCATGGCAGGTCAACATATGTCTGGTCAAGCATGTGGTGCCCAAGCGGGAGAGGTTTTGGCCACAAGAGATACGCTTGAGACATGTTGCAAATAGCAGCGGTGGGATCTGATGCACTCGTCTCAAAAAAGGCCCACACTCAAAAACGCGCAGAGACAGCAGCGCCCTGCACATGCGGAGCTCTGCGGTGTGATGCAGTCGGGGTGCTGCCCTTAAGCTGGCCTCTGGAGGGCATCCTGCCTCGTTGGTGATGTTCCTCCTCCTCCTGCTCTCTCCTATCAGGCACCCACGTGGAGTCAGTGACCTCATCATCCCCTCCCTCCTCATCACTGGAGCAAAGCTGGCAGTATGCTGCAGATGGGGGACCATGACTGCCAGATTGCTGTCCTTCTTGGGCACCCCCTCTCTCTGGGCTCACGTTACTGCCTTCCTCTAGCTGGGTACCATCATCTGACCCTTCAAAACGCTGGGCATCCTCCTGGAGCATGTACCCAACACTGTGGTCAAACAGTTCGGGGGACTCCTCAGGAGGACATGGTGGGGCTAGGGAAGGAGTGACTGATGCCATTGACAGCTGCTTTGCCAGACAAAGTACCCTGAGCCTGGGTGAGAGAGGATGAGGAGGATGAGGACGGCTTGGTCATCCACTCTACCAAGTCTTCCGCATGTTGTGGCTCAACACGGCCAGCTGCCAAAAAAAAGGACAAGCATGTCCCACGGCCACATGCTGATGAGGATGCACCGTCTCCACCACCAGCACTGTTGCCTCTAGACACAGAGCCTGCTTGCCCTCTTTTATTGGCTTGTGACTGCCTGCCTCTCCTTGTTGGCCTTCCAGACATACTAATGGCCTGCAGTGAGATGTAGCTGCACAAAGCTGGAATGTATATATATGTATATATATATATATATATATATATATAATACTGATACTGCAGCAAGCAGAATCAACTGCCTGCCTGTAGTATTCTTAGTATGAGAACACCAACAATTGTCTTTAGGTAGCTTTAGGTGCACACTGTGCAGAGTACGCAGTACACTAACTGTAAATACTATAGCTGCCTGCCTGCCTGTGGTATTATTAGGATCAGAAGAACACCACTAGTTTTCTTCAGATAGCTTTAGGTGCACACTGTGCAGGGGACGCACTACACTAAATTGTAAATACTGCAGCTGCCTGCAGTGCTGTACTAATAGAATCAGAAGAACACCCCTAATTTTCTTCAGGTAGCTTTAGGTGCACACTGTGCAGAGGACGCACTACACTAACTTGTAAATACTGCAGCTGCCTGCGGTACTGTACTAATAGGATCAGAAGAACACCACTTATTTTCTTCAAGTAGCTTTAGGTGCACACTGTGCAGAGAATGCACTACACTAACTTGTAAATACTGCAGCTGCCTGCAGTACTGTACTAATAGGATCAGAAAAACACCACTAATTTTCCTTAGGTAGCTTTAGGTGCACACTGTGCAGAGGACACACTAAACTAACTTGTAAATACTGCAGCTGCCTGCGGTACTGTACTAATAGGATCAGAAGAACACCACTAATTTTCTTCAGGTAGTTTTAGGTGCACACTGTGCAGAGGACGCACTACACTAACTGTAAATACTGTAGCTAATTGGACTAATAGGATCAGAAGAACACCAGCAATTTTCTTCAGGTAGCTGTAAATACTGTAAAAACACCTGCCTGCCTGTCAGTAGTAGGAAGAGAATAACAGGAACGGATCTAGCTAAACCGAATACAGTGTGTATATATATATATTATATATATATATATATATATATATATATATATATATATATACACACACACACACACACACAAAACACCTAGGATGTATATATATATATATATATATATATATATATATATATATATATATATATATATATATATATACAGTATACACAATACACTGTAAGTGCAGCTAACTGACTCGCCTGTCTACTCTACGTGAAAAAGTCACGTGTCAGTGATGTAACGCGTGGGAGGAGCTTAGGACATTCAGTGCTGCAATACACCTGAAGGTTAACAGCAGCTGTTTCTCTATGGGAAACCTCGTCCACAGCGGCTGACTGCAATCTGCTTATTTGAATGCTTCTAATAGACCGGGAGTTTGTGAGTGTATCTTTTGTCCCTGTTTTGCTTATGTACTATCTAGTAAGTTCACTGCACAATGATCTATTTTTTCTTTGCTTGCTTTGCATAAAACCTTTATCCTGAGAGCCGAATCACCAGCAGTGTAAATGCTGAAGTGGGATACAAGAAAAACTAAATATCCTGATACAAACGATCTAACCCAGTGAGCCAATCAATCTGGATTAAGGGAAGGAACTGTTTAATTATTTTTACTTTCTCCCACCATTTATCTCTGCCTGGACATTGTATTTAGAGTGTCATTATTATTTTATTTATAATCACCGTCACATCACCAATTTGAAGATTTATTTTGGCAATTTTAACACATGTATTAGCACCATAATTATTAATTTATTTTATTCACATGTATGCATTTTTTATTCCTGGATTTAAGCTTAGTCGCAGCAGCATATTGTGCACTATTTATTTAAAGCGCATCAATTTTATACTTAGTACTATTTGATCACCTCTGCGGTTTTTATTTTTTGCGCTATAAACAAAAAAGTGTGACGATTTTGAAAAAAAACAATATTAACAATATATTAAAACAATATATTTTTTCAAAAACAAGTTTTTTTCTCAGTTTAGGCTGATATGTATTCTTCTACATATTTTTGGTAAAAAAAAAAAAAATCGCAATAAGCGTATATTGATTGGTTTGCGCAAAAGTTTTAGCGTCTACCAAATAGATAGATTCATATAATTTTTTTTTTTTTTTACTAGTAATGGCGGCGATCTGCGATTTTTATCGAGACTGTGACATTATGGCGGACACATCGGACACTTTTGAAACATTTTTGGGACCATTGTCATTTATACAGCGATCAGTGCTATAAAAATGCACTAACTACTGTAAAAATGTCACTGGCAGGGAAGGGGTTAACACTAGGGGGCGATCAAGGGGTTAAGTGTGTTCCCTGGGGAGGTGATTCTAACTGAAGGGGGGGGGGGGACTGACTAGAGGAAGTGACGGATCGTGGTTCCTAGCTAATAGGAGCACATGATCTGTCACTCCCCTCAGAACAGAACAGGGAGGTGTGTGTTTACACACACACTTCCCTGTTCTGTCCCTCAAGCTCGCGATCGCTCGTGGCTGGCGGTCATCGCGACCGTCGGCCACGAGCATTGGCACCCCCGCAGTGGGACGTCACCGCGTTCTCGACGTTCGGAATTTCCGACAAGATTTGTGTGACCGTGTGTATGCGAGACAAGTCAACATCCGTCGGGGAAAAAAAACATGGATTTTGTTGTCGGAAAGTCCGATCGTGCGTACGGGGTATAAGGGTCTTACCAGTTTGCAGCACACTGACAATGACAAAACTTTCTGAGGCCGCAGCACTGGAAAGGGAGACATGGGCCAACATGGAAGGAAGTATGGTCGTCTACTTCTGTTGCAGGAGGCTTTTGCACCTTTAGATGCCCAACACAAGGTCTTTTTAATTGTTACAGTAGAGAAAGGCCAATATCATTTGGTAACGATCTTCCATCATCTCACCCCTTTCATATTCATATCCATTCATAGAAAGGAAAAAAAAACTCGATTTACCATAATCGTTCAGCGTAAGCAATTCATCATAAAATCGGATGGAAGTTTCTTCACTTGATCCCACCAATTGTATGTAATTTTTCACATTAAATTGAATCTTTGGAGATTTTAAGACACACCCGACTTGTCTGCCAAAAGAATCATTTCTGTAGTCTTCACATGGTACGAAAGTGTCACGCCTCCTAATAGTGAAAGAAATGCATACAGTAAACGCATGAGACCCTGTTATGAGACTATTCATTTCAAAAACAAAAATCTTCCCATAAGATTTTTAATTTTTTTTTCCAAAAAGAGTTTTTTATTGAAAGAAATAATCGGTTACATCAGTATCATACAGGTGATGACATGGAAATCTGCATTCTGAAATACGTATTGTAGGAAATGTACACAATCTTCAGCATATGTAGTAGTTATTAAATGCAAGATTTAACCTCTTCCCGTCCGTACTATAGCCGAAAAAGACGGCTACGGCGTGGACCTACTTTGCCGGGAGGGCGTCCGTGGACGTCCTCCCGTGCTCGAGCGGCCTGCGCGCCCCCTTGCAGGGCGTGCACAGCACGCTCTGTGATCAGCGAGTCTATGAGACTCGGCTGGTCACAGATCGGAATAAGGGAGTCGATCCCGGCCCCTTACCAAGTGATCAGCTGTCAGCCACAGCTGGTCATGTGATGTAAACAGAGGCGGTAATCGATCACCAGCATCTGTGAGAGGGACATCAGTCCTGATTGTGGAGAGCCTCTGCAGAGGCTTCTGTGCCCACCTGTGCCACCTACCAGTGCACAACAATGCCGCCTACCAGTGCCCACCAGTGTCACCTACCAGTGCCCACAGTACCACCCATCAGTGACCACAGTGTCACCCATCAGTGCCCACAGTGTCACCCATCAGTGCCCACAGTGCCACCTATAAATGTCACCAATCAGTGCCTCATCACCAGTGCTGCCTATCAATGCCACCTACCAGTGTCCGTCAGTGCCACCCATCAGTGCCGTCTTATCAGTGCCGCATCAGTGTCGCCTTATCTATGCCTATCAGTGCAGCCCAGTGTCCATCAGTGCTACCCACCAGTGCCCCATCAGTGTCGCCTTATCTGTGCTTATCAGTGCAGCCCATCAGTGCCGTCTTATCAGTGCCCATGAGGGCAGCCTCAGCAGCGAATATCAATGCAGGAGAAAAATTACCCGCTTGCAAAATTTTATAACAAACTATGAAACATGGTTTTTTTTGTTTTTTTTTTCAAAAAATTCTGTCTTTTTCAGTTAGTGTAGCAAAAAATAAAAACCCAAGTGGTGATTAACCACTTCAGCCCCGTAAGATTTGGCTGCTGAATGACCAGGCCATTTTTTTGCGATTCGGCACTGCGTCGCTTTAACTGACAATTGCGCGGTCGTGCGACACTGCACCCAAACACAATTGACGTCCTTTTTTTCCCACAAATAGAACTTTCTTTTGGTGGTATTTGAAAACCTCTGCAGTTTTTATTTTTTGCGCTATAAACAAAAAAAGAGCGACAATTTTGAAGAAAAAAATATATATATTTTGTACTTTTTGCTATAAGTATTCTCTAATATGTATTCTTCTACATATTTTTTGGTAGAAGAAAAATCAAATTAAGCGTATATTGATTGGTTTGCGCAAAAGTTATAGCGTCTACAAAATAGGGGATAGATTTATAGCATTTTTATCATTTATTTTTATTTTTTTTTGCTAGTAATGGCGGGGATCTGCAATTTTTATCGTGACTGCGACATTATGTCAGACACATCGGACAATTTTGACACATTTCTGGGACCACTGGCATGTATGTTATTTACCTGTAAAAGCCTCCCTTGTGTAGACATCCATCCCTGAGACTGCTGCTTGTTGCTGCCATCTTGAATGTGATGTCAGCCGCCCCGGGAGACTCAAGTGACACTCTATAGCAGCCATTCTCAACCAGAGAACATTAATGTTCCTCCAGAGGTTGATAAGGGTTCCTTGAGCGGTGGCTGAATGACCTCCCATCCAGTGGTGGGGCTGGTGCTCAAACAAACCTGCCCCCCTGACTCGCACTGCCGCACAGTGCTCTGTGCCCCAAAGCCTACCCTTTTTTTGAAGCCAATTAGAGCCACAGACCCAGAACCAACAAAAAAGGGCATAGGCAATCTACACGGGCAACAGTACCTTGATACAAAAAAAGTGCAAAATGCAAATACACATATAACTGAACCATCAAACAAAGTGCTAGTGTGCAATAATGAAAAAATATATATGTAATTTATACAAGTATATATACAAGGTGAATATATTGACTCTTATAAAAATAAGTAAATATGATAAAAGGTCTGTGAACACCTGAGACTATTAATGAGGTCTGGCTACCAGGTAAGATGTGGATCTAGGGTCAGAGGTTTTATCCCACCCAAAGCTTTACAAACATTCCAGGCTTCAGGACCCAGACCATATTAAGTTCTGAGAAAAAAAAAAGTTTAATTTTTTCCATAGCAGCCATAAACCATGGAGCCCTTCACAATGTGTATGAAAGTAACCTAGGTGGCATATATGCATTGTCCACTTTTGGGAGATTACCAAGAAATCCAGGTGGTGTTTTTAGATATAAAACTCTTGGTAGGAATATGCTGCAGTCCATTGTGCCTATAACTGAGAAATGGTCATCTTATGCCCAGTACACACGGTCGGATTTTCCGACAGAAAATGTGTGATAGGACCTTGTTGTCGGAAATTCTGACCGTGTGTAGGCTCCATCACACATTTTCCATCGGATTTTCAGACACACAAAGTTTGAGAGCAGGATATAAAATTTTCCGACAACAAAATCCGTTGTCGGAAATTCCGATCGTGTGTACACAAATCCGACGGACAAAGTGCCACGCATGCTCAGAATAAATAAAGAGATGAAAGCTATTGGCCACTGCCCCGTTTATAGTCCCGACGTACGTGTTTTACGTCACCGCGTTCAGAATGATCGGATTTTCTGACAACTTTGTGTGACCGTGTGTATGCAAGACAAGTTTGAGCCAACATCCGTCGGAAAAAATCCTAGGATTTTGTTGTCGGAATGTCCGATCAATGTCCGACCGTGTGTACGGGGCATTACAGTAATAGGTGGAGCATGGTGGACACTGTGTAGGCTGCTGGCTTCTTGCATCTCTTGGATGCTCCATCAGATCTTCCTGCCATGATTCCCAACTCTGTATCTGTCTACTGGGGAGCTTGGGTTTTTTCTATCAACCTTTGTGTGTTCAAGCTCATCCCGTGACATTCTTTATCATAAAAAATTAATTAAAAAAATCAGCAGTGATGGTTGGAACCCTTCATAATGAGCATATCAGATGTGTAGACCCAAGTACTCCTCTAACTCTCCAGCATCTATTAAAAACAATTCAATTTATGTTTTAGGTGGACCAAGCATTAAAAGGCAAAATCTTTAGACCTTGTAGTTTTGATAAACTGTATTGTTTTTCCGACAGTATATACTGTAGTGTTATATAAGGTGTTGATTTTACCTTATGGCCAAGGAATACTTGGTGCCTTTTGGGGCTTCTCTACCCGCAGTCCATGAACAGTTCACAATAGAGACATTATAGACCTCACAGGACAAGTTTTCTGCACCGGTGTTCTCTTTGCCTAAAAAAAAACAAAAAACAAATATATTGAACTCTAGAAACCTCAAGACAAGACGTGCCAATACAATCAGGAAGAGGAGTTTGCATAGTCAGGTTTCATCAAAATTAAAAACATTCATAGTTTAGTGCCGGTTCACACTTGTGCGATGCCAAACATCGCACAGACATGCAGACAGCATGTAATTCGCATCGCACTGCCGTTCACATTGCATGCGATGTCTGTGTGGTGCGATATCAGCCATAGAGATAGTATGGCTGATATTGCACCGCATTCGGTGCTAACACGCACAGGACCCTTTTTTCTGTTCGGACTGGAATCGGATCGCATGTGTGTTCACACATATGCGATCCGATTCATGTCCGAACTGTCAGTTCGCAGTGCGATATGCAAGCTGAACTGGGGGTGTCGTTAACAATGTATTGACACTCCCCAGCGATTCGCATATGGCAGTGTGAATTTGCAGTGTTCTCGCATCGCACCAGTGTGAACCGGCACTTAAAGAAAACCTTATATCCCCAGGTCCTTTGGAAGCAAATTGATGGAGTCCTAGCACCACCACTAATGAAAGCCATTCATGACAGTTCAAACAATTGCTGTTTCAGTGATCATCAATGTAACAAGCAATCATGGTGTAAAAAAATGTGTTTACATAATGTCACCAGTCAGTATTCCTGATCACACCAGTCATATGATCAGGGCCGGTGCTACCACTAGGCGGACAAGGCAGCCGCCTAGGGCGCACTGCTGCCTAGGGCGCAGCCATGGCCTGTCACCTCCTCATCCCTGCTGGATGTAACCTATGGAGCCGCTGTCCCTGTGTGGCGGGTCTGCAGGAGTGTGTACTGGAGGTCCGGAGGAGGTGAGGGAATGTCTGTTGCTGGGGATCATGCAGGGGCGCGGGGAGGGATGTATCACATACAGTACACTGACTGATCCCTCCCCCGACTCCCCCAGCTGCAGAGCTGTTCGGCAGATCAGGGCTCTGATTGATGCAGAGGAGCTGGCCCGCCTCCTTCATTGTCACTAGTCGGGACTCGTGAGGGGGTGTGGCCAGCCAAGGGGTGATCCTGCCTGTCACTGGGGGGCAGGGGGCGGAGCGGCCAGCCTCAGGGATGATCACACGGTCCTTCTGGGCAGAGCAACATGGAGGTAAAAAAAAGGCTCTAAAAATGCTGTTTTGTTTTATATGAAGCCACTGGGTTGAAAAGTGCTCTGGCCGATATCTCAGTCAGGACAGTGCTACAGGAAAGACCAGATGTCATCTTGATCTTTGTCATCTTTATTATTTCTATCTTTAGACTTTTGCACATAAGTAAAAAAGTTCTGTTATCTGACAAAGATCAAGATAATATCTGTTTTTTTCCTGTAGCACTGTCCTGACTGAGATATTGGGCAGAGCAGTTTTCAACCCAATTTCACCCAGTCCTCTGCTCTGCTGTCACCCAGTCCTCTGCTGTCACCCAGTCCTCTGCTGTCACCCATCCTCTGCCTGCTGTCACCCAGTTCTCTGCCTTCTGTCACCCAGTCCTCTGCCTGCTGTCACCCAGTCCTCTGCCTGCTGTCACCCAGTCCTCTGCCTGCTGTCACCCAGCCCTCTGCCTGCTGTCACCCAGTCCTCTGCCCTGCTATCACCCAGCTCTCTGCTGTCACCCAGTCCTCTGCCTTCTGTCACCCAGCCCTCTGCTGTCACCCAGTCCTCTACCTGCTGTCACCCAGTCCTCTACCTGCTGTCACCCAGTCCTCTACCTGCTGTCACCCAGCCCTCTGCCTGCTGTCACCCAGCCCTCTGCCTGCTGTCACCCAGTCCTCTGCCCTGCTATCACCCAGCTCTCTGCTGTCACCCAGTCCTCTGCCTTCTGTCACCCAGCCCTCTGCTGTCACCCAGTCTTCTACCTGCTGTCACCCAGTCCTCTACCTGCTGTCACCCAGTCCTCTGCTGTCACCCAGTCCTCTACCTGCTGTCACCCAGTCCTCTACCTGCTGTCACCCAGCCCTCTGCCTGCTGTCACCCAGTCCTCTACCTGCTGTCACCCAGTCCTCTACCTGCTGTCACCCAGCCCTCTGCCTGCTGTCACCCAGTCCTCTGCCCTGCTATCACCCAGCTCTCTGCTGTCACCCAGTCCTCTGCCTTCTGTCACCCAGCCCTCTGCTGTCACCCAGTCCTCTACCTGCTGTCACCCAGCCCTCTGCCTGCTGTCACCCAGTCCTCTGCTGTCACCCAGTCCTCTGCCCTGCTGTCACCCAGTCCTCTGCCCTGCTGTCACTCAGTCCTCTGCCTGCTGTCACTAAGCCCTCTGCTGTCACCCAGTCCCCTGTTGTCGCCCAGTCCTCTGCCCTGCGTTCACCCAGTCCTCTGCCTGCTGTCACCAAGTCCTCTGCCCTGCTGTCACCCAGTTCTCTGCTGTCACCCAGTCCTCTGCTGTCACCCAGCCCCCTGCTGTCACCCAGTCCCGTTGTCGCCCAGTCCTCTGCCCTGCGTTCACCCAGTCCTGTGCCTGCTGTCACCAAGTCCGCTGCCCTGCTGTCACCCAGTCCTCTGCTGTCACCCAGTCCTCTGCTGTCACCCAGCCCCCTGCTGTCACCGAGTCCCCTGTTGTCACCCAGCCCCCTGCCCTGCTGTCACCCAGTCCTCTGCTGTCACCCAGCCCCCTGCTGTCACCCAGTCCCCTGTTGTCGCCCAGCCCTCTGCTGTCACCCAGTCCCCTGTTGTCGCCCAGTCCTCTGCCCTGCTCTCACCCAGCCCTGTGCTGTCACCCAGTCCCCTGCTGTCACGAGCCCTCTGCTGTCACCCAGCCCCCTGTTGTCTCTGAGTCCTCTGCCCTGCTGTCACCGAGCCCTCTGCTGTGGCCCATTTCTCTAAAAAAAAAATCCGAAATGTTGGCAACTATGCTCGCTGTGTACGGCAGTTCAATGAGGGGGCAACAAACATTACACGGGGTATAGACAGGGCCGGTGCTAGACTGTTTTGCGCCCTTTCTATACTGTATAGAGATATATAAATTATATTTTAGCGGTACAGAAGTTTTTTTTTCTGGGGGGGGGCGCAAGTAGCTGGTCTCGCCTAGGGCGCAAAATAGTCTAGCACCGGCCCTGCATATGATAACACTGTGCTGCACTGGTGACAGTATTTAAAAAAAAAAAAACATGCTCCTTGAAAGTCCAAAGGTGCTGTCATGGTAAACAAGGTTTAGGAGTGTGTCTATGGGAATGTTTGACTATTCTTCCAGAAGTGCATTTGTGAGGTCAGGCACTGATATAATCCGGATGTGGAAAGAATGTAATTTCACCATAAACCAGGCAGGACCAAGTGCTCTGAAAGATTTCTGACAGAGGAGTGAAAAGAATTATCAGAAGAGTTGTCCAAGAGCCGAGGACCACTTGTGGAGAGCTTCAGAAAGACCTGGAATTAGCAGGTACAATTGTTTCAAAGAAAACAATAAGTAAAGCACTCACCCGCCATGCCCTGTTTGCACGCTCACCACACAAGACTCCATTGCTGAAGAAAAAAGGTTGTTGAAATACTGGGAGAATACAATCTGGTCAGATGTGACCAAAATGGAACTGTTTAGAGGTCAAATGGCACATCACCCCAAAAACACCCCCCATACCAACAGTGAAGTTTGGAGGTGGGAACATCATGGTTCGGGGCTGTTTTTCAGCATACGGTACTGGCAAATTTCATATTATCGAAAGAAGGATGGATGGAAAAATGTACCAAGATATTCTTGATAAAAATCTGCTGCCATCTACCAGGATGATGGAGGATGGTGGACAATTCAGGAAGACAACGATCCCAAACACAAAGGAAAATAAAGCTGCTAGAATGGCCCAGCCAATCACCTGACTTGAATCCAATAGAAAAATCTATGGAGAGAACTAAAGATCAGAGTTCATAGAAGAAGCCCACAGAACCTCCAAGATTTGAAGACTGTGGAAGAATGGGCCAAAATCTCATCTGAGCAACGCAAGTGACTAGTTTCTCCATACAGGAGGCGTCTTGAAGCCGTCATCACCAACGAAGGATTTTGTACGACGGTATTAAATACATTTCAGATAGCGTGTCCGATACCTTTTCCCTGTGTCATTCTATTTTATTACACATACAACTTACCGACAGGTGATGAAAATTTCATGTCAATAGCGCCTTTAGAAACAGTTTAACCATGAAAAATGGCGACGTGTTCAATACCTATTTTACCCGCCGTATACCCATCATACAGATAAATCACTGATCACTTTAAATAAAAATTACCTTCAGGCATTACTGTTAGCTCTTTCGTTTCAATGGGATCAGACTCAGGGGCATTTCTAACTAATATCTCTGCATGCAATACTTTGCGAATGTCAATATCCATGTGTTCAGTAATACAATACTCAAAGGCGCAAGCAGAAACCTGTAAAATATGCAAAAAGCATTACTCAAAATATATATTAAAATAAAGTATATCCAAGCCCCACTTTCCTCATTTCCCGCTCGATATACATTTTTGATTTGAATACCGGTCTCCTTTCCTGAATAGAGCAATTGTCATTTTTTTCGAGTGTAACTGGAAAATATACCACATGAATACGTTCTACTGTCTTAATCATTTTTTAAGTAGATTAACGTTTTGTATCATCTACATTCATCCTCATGACTGTTGTCAATGTAACCACTGTCTACTGTTTTTTTGTTTTTATTGAAAATAAATAAACTTTATGTAAAAAAAAAAAAAAAAAAATTATCCAAGCCCATGACTAAAAAAAGTTCAAATAATGAAGATATGGTCGCTGCATTACTTTTCTTTTTTTCGGGCTTTTTTTAAACTGTTTACTCACCTGGTGACCCTACCAGTAACCCTTCCTGTCCTAAGGTGACAACGCTCACCCACTGTACTGTATCTGTGTCACAGAACACCCCCCCCCCTTTCTCTCCACAACTTTGGGGGAGGTGCTCTGTAGTTTTCAGAGGGAGCTGAGAACACTGTAACTGCTAAAAAAATAAATCAGCAGAAGCAAACCATAGAAGAAGTCGTTAGCTCACTGGATTTATGGAAAGTCCCTACAAACCTCCTGCCGCTCTCCTGTGTTTCTCTGGTTAACCGTTTCCACCGGTTCGCCTGAGTAACCATCTGACGGTGCAGCCGACTGCTCCCATAGGCGATCAAAGAGTATCGACTCTATGGCCTTGGAGGACCAGAGCGACGTCAAGGCACCACTTCTGGTCTAGGCTGGAAGTTTATTTATTTTATGAAACGAAAGATCAAAATATAATTTTTTTTTGATCTTTTGCTTTTAAAGATAAATAAGAGATTTGGGTTCTTTTTGACCCGAGATCTCTCCATAAAGAGGACCTGTCATCCCTTTTTCTATTACAAGGGATGTTTACATTCCTTGTAAAAGGAATAAAAGTGATTGAAACAATAAAAAATAAAGGGACAGTGTAAAAATAAAAAATAATACGTAAAATAAATAAGAAAAAAATATTATTTAAAGCCTCCCCATCCCTCCGTGCTTGTGCGCAGACGTGAACGCATAGGTAAGTCACGCGCGCATATGCAAACGGTGTTTGCACCACACACGTGAGGTATGGCCGCGATCGTTAGAGCGAGAGCAATAATTCTAGCACAAGACCTCCTCTGTAACTCTAAACAGGTAACCTGTAAAGGCGTTTAAAAGGCTGGTTGTGGAGATGTTTAAGTGCCGTAGTTTGTCGCCGAGCGCGCGCAATTTTAAAGTGTGACATGTTAGGTATCTATTTACTCAGCGTAACATCATCTTTCATATTATACAAAAAAAATCGGGGCATATATTGTGTTGTTTTTTTTTTTTTTCATTAAAAATGTATTTTTTCCAAAACAAAGTGCATTTGAAAAACCACTGCGCAAATACCGCGTGACATAAAAAAATTGCAACAATCGCCATTTTTCTAGGGTCTTATTTAAACAAGTGTCAAAAGCCCGGTCAGCAAGTGGCTTTAACTATCACACCTGGAGGGCAGGAAGGAGATTGGCTGTCACATGATCAGGAGATGGATCATTACTAGAGACCGGAAGATGCCTTGGACAGCTTGGTCCCTATGCTGTGAAGCGCACAGTGAGCCCCCTCTCAGCACAGAAATCTTGGCTGACCATTGACGCATATGGGCAGCAAGTGAGTGTTAAAGGCCACCCTCTTTGCCACCGCACATACTGTATGTGTTACATTGGTGAAAAAGGGTTTATATATAAAGAGGGGAGAACTAAAAATGAATGGCCAACACGCTCACATAGAGTAGGAGTGATGGTCAGTTGTTTACAAACATTTTCCTTACAGTTTATAGGTAGGGATGAGCTCAGTGTTCAGTCCAAATGCAAGAGGAACCAACCACCCCAGCGGAAATAAAAAAAAAAACAGTGCCGGGGCAGGCTGACATTACCCTGGGGCAGGGCCGGACTGGGGATAAAAACCAGCCCTGGAAATAATTTCATGCCAGCCCCATAGGATTATTATACCAGCCCAACAGGATAATGTCATTATTTTCCTGTTCATATAAGGGAAAACATGCATTTTAAAGCACATTTGAAGAGTGTATTATACTTACCAGTGCCCATAAGCGCAGCCTCATCAGTGCCCATAAGTGCAGCCTCACCAGTGTCCATGAGTGCAGCCTCATCAATGTCTATCAATGAAGCTCAACCAGTTCCCATTAGTGCAGCCCCATCAGTGCCCATCAATGCAGCCTCACCAGTGCCCATCCAATGCAGCCTCACCAATGCCCATCCAATGCAGTCTCACCAGTGCCCATCAATGCAGCCTCACCAGTGCCCATCAATGCAGCCTCACCAGTGCCCATCAATGCAGCCTCACCAGTGCCCATCAATGTAGCCTCACCAGTGCCCATCAATGCAGCCTCACCAGTGTGCCCATCAATGCAGCCTCACCAGTGTCCATGAGTGCAGCCTCATCAATGCCCATCAATGCAGTCCAACCAGTTCCCATTAGTGCAGCCCCATCAGGGCCCATCAATGCAGCTTGATCAGTGCCCATCAATGCAGCCTCACCACTGCCCATTCAATGCAGCCTCACCAGTGCCCATCCAATGCAGCCTCACTGTGCCCATCACTGCAGCCTCACCAGTGCCCATCAATGCAGCCTCACCAGTGCCCATCAATGCAGCCTCACCGGTGCCCATCAATGCAGCTTCACCAGTGCCCATCAATGCAGCCTCACCAGTGCCCATCCAATGCAGCCTCATTGTGACCATCCATGCAGCCTCACTAGTGCCCATCAATGCAGCCTCACTGTACCCATCCAATGCAGCCTCACTGTGCCCATCACTGCAGCTTCACTGTGCCCATCACTGCAGCCTCACCAGTGCCCATCCATGCAGCCTCACCAGTGCACATCAATGCAGCCTGATCAGTGTCCATCAATGCAGCATGATCAGTGCCCATCAATGCAGCCTCACCAGTGCCCATCCAATGCAGCCTCACCAGTGCCCATCCAATGCAGCCTCACCAGTGCCCATCCAGTGCAGCCTCACCAGTGCCCATCAGTGCAGTCTCATCTGTGCCCATCAATGCAGCCTCACCTTTGCCATCAATGCAGCCTGATCAATGCCCATCAATGCAGCCTCACCAGTGCCCATCAATGCAACCTCACCAGTGCCCATCAATGCAGCCTGATCAGTGCCCATCAGCACAGCTTTACCAGTGCAGGGGGTTTAAGAGAGAGGAGAGTCGCTGGATTACACAGAGCGGGGATCTCCCGTTTACCCAGCGTCCGCTGTCATACTAAGTCCCACCTCCTGGACAGGCTCCTATGATAGATATCACACGTCCCAGCATTGGACCAGTGTGCTGTCCATCATAGGAGCCAGTCCAGGAAGTGGGACTATGACAGTGGCCCCTGGGTAAGCAGAAGATCCCAGCTCTGTGTAATCCGACAGCGCTTGCCCCCCCTCCCCTCCAAGGCGGCCCAAGGGCCGGCCTGGGCACCCCCCCTGCCTCAGCTCACGGTGCCTGGGCACCCAGGATTGGCCCTGCAAAGCAGCCCCTGTAGGCCAATCCGGCCATGCCTTGGGGTGGATCCATGGACACAGTGGAAGATTGGAATAACTTTGGGTGCCAATCACTCTTGTCTTTTCCAGATGTTTATTTGTTCCAGGATCACAGGGAGAGAGGGTCAGGGCTTCAGGTTCCTCCAACAACATATTTTCCAGAATCCAACCACACTCCTACTGTCACAGTGCATAATGAGAACATGGAGCACAGTGTATTGTGGTATGGATGAACGTGACAGCGTCTGGCTTTTAATGGTTGCTAAGGAAGCACCAGGATTCACCGGCCAGATAAGCAAGTGGGCGGAGATTGGAGGGCTGATGTCATTGCCTAAATATGGCCACATGGCCATGTTTGTGTAATAACATTGCCTAAATATAGCTATGGCCATATTTGGGCATGAAGTCACCCTTATCCCTAATTGTAATCAGAAAATTAGATGCACAATTTATGTGTAATTTAATTTATGTTTGTTGAGAGCAGAAGGTGCTCCTTGAATTTTGGGTCCCTATATTCATCTGGGCTGGGTTTATTTTATGTTCCCCCCTTGAGGTTCCTGCTCTCCGGCTCCTCTCCCTTCTCCCCCTTTTTTTTGCCCCTCCTGTATGGTATTTTATTGCATAACTTTTCAATGATGTAATAAATAATGTTTTGGGGGTTTTTTTTGTACATATTGAATTGTCATATTTTACTCTGTTTTTGAGCGTTTTTTTTATGTTTTGAAGCCATTCATCATTAAGCGTGAACCCTGAAGAAGCAATTCCTTAGGAAACACGTCGGTTCAATACGCTTCGATGCAAAACGTTTTCAAACAAATAGCTACCCGCTCAATGTAATGAGCATACTCTGCTAATTTAGTTTTAAATTGATGTCATTATGTTTTATAAAGAATTTCATAATAAAAATATATTTTTTTTTTATGAAGCTTAGATCCTTCCTGTTGTTTGTCCCATTGTTTTGGCACATTTAAAGTCCCTTTGCTTTTGGCAGAGTAAGGGGTTTTGTTGTCCCCCCTTTTTTTAGGGTCACGTCTTCCCCCTATTCTTTTTCCTTTCCTGTTTTTCCTTATGTTCCTTGAAAGCCCAAAAGTAGTCCTTGTATTTTGGGTCTCTCTATGCATCTGGGCTGTGAAAAAGTCTCACACATGTGGTATCCCCAAACTTGAGATTTGGTGTGTAATTATAAGTATGCCTTTGCTGTGTGTGAGAAATAACTTGTTAAAATTACAATTTTCTGAAAAAAAAACACATTTTATTGTTTTATTTTCCAAAAAATTGTATAAAGAAAAAACGGTAAGCTCCAACGAGCAGGGCCCTCTGATTTAAATTGTACTGCAATTATACTAAATGCCCTCATGTTATAAAACACTGTGTTGACATTATATAAATCATGTATTATAATAATAATAATATAATATTTACAACTTCAAATCCTCGCCATGTCTCCTACTAAATACCTTGGACTGTCTACTTCCCAAAAAGGGGTCCTTTGGGGGAATTTGTATTGTCCTGGGATTTTAGGTGTCAGGGCTGGGCTCAGCCCTTCCTTTTCTGAGCTGGCTGCTCAGCTGTCGGCTAATTGCCAGCTCCCATCTCTCTCCACAGTTACTCAGCTGTTGATGATCCTGCCCGTCAGTCCTGCCTACTTAAGCCGTCCAGTCCAGAGGAGCTCTGCCTTCCTGAAGGGTCTGGTATGGATGAGGGGGACCCCCATGCCATTTTTAAAAAAAAATTTGGTGCAGGGTTCCCCTTAATATCCATACCAGACCTGAAGGGCCTGGTATGGAATTTAGGGGGACCCCCACGCCATTTTTAAAAAAATTTTGGTTCGGGGTTCCGGTGTGGGGAAATCCCATGCCGTTTTTATCAATGAACTTTTATGTGTATTGTCGGACCTAAAATTCATTAATATCCGCGAGTAGTTTTAAATGACTTTTTTTCCTTTGAAATGTCATTTTGCTATCAGACTGTTCTAAACGTGGGAAACATGCGCCCCTTTACAGGCATACTATATACACCCCCCAGGTACGAAATTTAAAGGAATATTACACTTTTATTGTTTCACTTTAAGCATTATTAAAATCACGGCCATTTTTAAAACTTTTTTTTGCATTGATACATGTCCCCTGGGGCAGGACCCAGGTCCCCAAACACTTTTTATGACAATAACTTGCATATAAGCCTTTAAAATTAGCACTTTTGATTATTCATGTTCGAGTCCCATAGACTTTAACAGTGTTCGAACAAATTTTTTGCCTGTTCGCATGTTCATGTGCGAACCGAACCGGGGGGGGTGTTCGGCTCATCCCTGGTGACAAGCATTCACCCTTCCTTGACGAATTCTCATCAGATTTTGCCTAATACAGTGATTTCTTATGATTTTTAGTGACATCTAGGGGCCACAATGCAGTATTTTTTTCTTATTAAGGTTTTTCAAGAAAAATACTGCATTATGTCCACTAGATGGCGTTGACAAACACAGGAAATCGCTGTTTTTAAAGCGTAACTCCACTTTTGTTGAGAAAAAAATATTCAGTGTATACTGCATGGATTCTAATAAACTTTTTGTTGCAGATTCCTACCTTTTGGTATGCTGAAAGAAATAGTGGCAGGGCCTGCATCCCTTTAGACATGATTTCACTCATAGAGTATCTCACCCAAAAAATGACATTTTTGGTTGCAGGGGATGTCCAAAATTGGACTTGTATCTTGGTGCAGACTTCTGGGAAAATCAGTGAGCCAATCACACAAGCAGAAAATGACATTTATTATTGTTTTTTTGGCTATTTTTTTAACCACTAGGCGTCTGCGCTATAGCCGAAAGACGGCTACAGCGCAGACTCCAATTGCCGGGAGGGCGTCCCTGGACATCCTCCTGTTTACTTCCGCATTGCGCGCTCCCGCGGGCGTGCATCGCTGAAGTTTTGTGCTGGCCGTGTCCCTCGGACACAGCCAGTCACAGATCGCCGTAAACGGCCAATGACAGCAGCCGTTTACAGTGCGATCGCTCTGCCAATGAGAGAGGATCTCATATGTAAACATATGAGATCATCTCTCATCGCCGGCTCTCCCTCCTCACACAGAGAGCGAACCGCTGCGGCGGTAAGTGTAAAAAAAAAATAAATAAATAAAAGTGTCCCCTGCTATCTGTCCCTGCCAGCTGCCCCTGCAATCTGTCCTGCCATCTGCCCTGCCATCTGCCCCTGCAATCTGTCCTGCCATCTGCCCCTGCAATCTGTCCTGCCATCTGCCCCTGCAATCTGTCCTGCCATCTGCCCCTGCAATCTGTCCTGCCATCTGCCCTGCCATCTGCCCCTGCAATCTGTCCTGCCATCTGCCCCTGCAATCTGTCCTGCCATCTGCCCCTGCAATCTGTCCTGCCATCTGCCCCTGCAATCTGTCCTGCCATCTGCCCTGCCATCTGCCCCTGCAATCTGTCCTGCCATCTGCCCCTGCAATCTGTCCTGCCATCTGCCCCTGCCATCTGCCCTGCCATCTGCCCCTGAAATCTGTCCTGCCATCTGCCCCTGAAATCTGTCCTGCCATCTGCCCCTGAAACCTGTCCTGCCATCTGCCCCTGAAATCTGTCCTGCCATCTGTCCCCAGTGCTATCTGTCCCCAGTGCCATCTGTCCCCAGTGCCATGTATAAGTGCCATCTGTCATCAGTGCCACATAGTGCCATCTGTCATCAGTGCCACCTGTCAGTGTCACGTGCCATCTGTCATCAGTGTCACGTGCCATCTGTCATCAGTGTCACGTGTCATCAGTGCCATCTGTCATCAGTGTCATCAGTGCCACGTATCAGTGCCATCTGTCATCAGTGTCATCAGTGCCACGTATTAGTGCCATCTGTCATCAGTGCCATGTATTAGTGCCATCTGTCATCAGTGCCCTGTATTAGTGCCATCTTTCATCAGTGCCACGTGTCATCAGTGCCACATATTAGTGCCATCTGTCATCAGTGCCATTTGTCATCAGCGCCACATGTCATCAGTGCCACATATTAGTGCCGTCTGTCATCAGTGTCAAGTGTCATCAGTGCCACGTATTAGTGCCATCTGTCAGTGCCACGTATTAGTGCCATCTGTCATCAGTGTCACGTATTAGTGCCATCTGTCATCAGTGCCATGTATTAGTGCCATCTGTCATCAGTGCCACATCAGTGTCAGTGCCACGTATCAGTGCCATCTGTCATCAGTGCCACGTATCAGTGCCATTTGTCATCAGTGCCACGTCAGTGTCACATGTCATTGTCCTGGTGCTCCAGGGCCTTCAAAAGTGTAATAGGTAGTCAACAAGTTAGATGTGTAATTTATGCTCCTAGAACATGTGATGGTGCTCCCTACATGTTGGGCCTCTCTATGTGGCCAGGCTGTGAAAAAGTCCCACACATGTGGTATCGTAATACTCAGGAGGAGTAGCAGAATGTATTTTGGGGTGTTATTTGTGGTATACACATGCCATGTGAGAGAAATAACCTATTACAATGACAATTTTGTGGGGGAGAAAAAAAAAATCTTCATTTTGCAAAGAATTGTGGGAAAAAATGACAACATCAAAAACCTCACCATGCCTCTTACTAAATACCTTGGAATGTCTACTTTCAAAAAAAGGGTAATTTGGGGGGTATTTGTACTGTCCTGACTTGTTCGGGTGGCAAGAAATTAGATAGGCCACAGTACTTCAGGTGTGATCAATTTTTTATGATTTGCACCATAACTTGTAGACTCTCTAACTTTCACAAAGACCAAATAATATCCACTAATTTGGGTTATTTTTTACCAAAGATATGTAGCGGTATAAATTGTGGCCAAAATGTATGAAGAAAAATTACTAATTTGCAAAATTTTATCACAGAAACAAAGAAAAATGCGTTTTTTTTCCCAAATTTTCGGTCTTTTTTCATTTATAGCGCAAAAAATAAAAACCCCAGCGGTGATCAAATACCACCAAAATAAAGCTCTATTTGTATGAAAAAAAAGGACAAAAAAATCATTTGGGTACAATATTACATGACTGAGTAATTGTCATTCAAAGTGTGAGAGCGCTGAAAGCTGAAAATTGGTCTGGGCACGAAGGGGGTTTAAGTGCCCAGTTGTCAAGTGGTTAATCAAGCAAAATGAGGTCGGACTTTGTCAAGGATAGGCGGATGCTTGTCATATTTGATCAACAAATTTGTTTTATAAATAGACCCACAAATATTGGTTGACTCATTTCCTCTGCAGGAAGTCTTTTTCAAACATCCATTATTGATGATCAAAATAAATAAATACATACATTTTCATTTTGTCATGCTTACATTGAGATCTTTATAAATGTTATTCTGCAACAATATTTGGTATGTATAGTTCTTCATAGATTCGGTTATGTTGCAGTCCCATGTGATATTGAGGAATCCTGGGTATAAATGTATCTTCATATTTGTAGGTATGAGGGAGATCTCTTTCTCTAAAAGAAAATAAAAAAGGTATTTTAACCATTTCTGTACCAGGCCCTATTCTGGCATTCCTCTCCTATATGTAAAAAAATTATTATTTTTTTCAAGAAAATTTACTGCGGACCCCCAAACATTATATATACACTGAGCAAAATTATAAAAACAGCAACACTTTTGTGTTGGCCCCCATTTTATCGGGAGCTGAACGTAAAGATCTACAATTTTTTCCATGTACACAAAAGGCCCATTTCTCTCCAATACCGTTCACAAATCTGTCTAAATCTGTGTTAGTGAGCACTTCTCCTTTGCCGAGACAATCCATCCACCTCACATACGTGGCATATCCAGATGCTGATTAGACAGCATGATTATTGCACAGGTGTGCCCTAGGCTGGCCACACTAAAATGTGCAGTTTTATTGTATGGGGGGGGGGGGGGTCAGGGGGGGATCCGAAAACCAGTCAGTATCTGGTGTGACCACCATTTGCCTCCTTCGCATAGAGTTGTTTAGGTTGTTAATTTGTGTGAATGTTGGTCCATTCCTCTTCAATGGCTGTGCGAAGTTGATGGATATTGGCAGGAACTGGAACACGCTGTTGTATACGCCTGTGGTCAGTAGGAGGATGAATAGTGCCCTACCATTGCTGTCAGTGGGAGGAATGGTGCCCCATCACTGCTGTCAGTGGGAGCAATAGTGCCCCATTGTTGTAGTCAGTGGGAGGAATGGTGCC
Source organism: Lithobates septentrionalis (assembly GCA_037952835.1). Taxonomy (NCBI): domain Eukaryota; kingdom Metazoa; phylum Chordata; class Amphibia; order Anura; family Ranidae; genus Lithobates; species Lithobates septentrionalis. The sequence goes on from JBBDGP010002256.1 coordinate 674,751, forward strand.
CCATCATTGGTGTCAGATGGAGGAATGGTGCCCCATCATTGGTGTCAGTGGGAGGAATAGTTTCCCATCATTGGTAGCAGTGGGAGGAATGGTGCCCCATCATTGGTGTCAGTGGGAGGAATAGTGCCCCATCGCTGGTGTCAGTAGCAGGAATGGTGCCCCATCATTGGTGTCAGTGGGAGGAATAGTTTCCCATCATTGGTAGCAGTGGGAGGAATGGTGCCCCATCATTGGTGTCAGTGGGAGAAATGGTGCCTCATCGTTGGTGTCAGTGGGAGGAATGGTGCCCCATCACTGGTGTCAGTGGGAGAAATAGTGCCCCATCATAGGTAACAGTGGGAGGAATAGTGTCCCATTGTTGGTGTCAGTGGGAGGAATGGTGCCTCATCATTGGTGTCAGTGGGAGGAATAGTGCCCCATCATTGGTATCATTGGGAGGAATGGTGCCCCATCGTTGGTGTCAGTGGGAGGAATGGTGCCCCATCACTGGTGTCAGTGGGAGAAATAGTGCCCCATCGTTGGTATCAGTGGGAGGAATAGTGTCCCATCGTTGGTGTCAGTGGGAGGAATGGTGTCCCATCGTTGGTGTCAGTGGGAGGAATGGTGCCCCATCGTTGGTGTCAGTGAGAGGAATGGTGCCCCATCACTGGTGTCAGTGGGAGAAATAGTGCCCCATCATTGGTATCAGTGGGAGGAATAGTGTCCCATCGTTGGTGTCAGTGGGAGGAATGGTGCCCCATCGTTGGTGTCAGTGGGAGGAATGGTGCCCCATCGTTGGTGTCAGTGGGAGGAATGGTGCCCCATCGTTCGTGTCAGTGGGAGGAATGGTGCCCCATCGTTCGTGTCAGTGGGAGGAATGGTGCCCCATCGTTCGTGTCAGTGGGAGGAATGGTGCCCCATCGTTCGTGTCAGTGGGAGGAATGGTGCCCCATCGTTCGTGTCAGTGGGAGGAATGGTGCCCCATCGTTCGTGTCAGTGGGAGGAATGGTGCCCCAACGTTGGTGTCAGTGGGTGGAATGGTGCCCCATCGTTGGTGTCAGTGGGAGGAATGGTGCCCCATCATTGGTGTCAGTGGGAAGAATAGTACCTCATCATTGGTGTCAGTGGGAAGAATAGTACCTCATCATTGGTGTCAGTGGGAAGAATAGTACCTCATCATTGGTGTCAGTGGGAGGAATGGTCCCCATCATTGGTGTCAGTAGAAGGGTATCTACTTCTGGTCTAAACAAATATGGCTGTTTTACTATTTCCAGTTCTACACAAATATGGCCACCAAGCCATTTCCGGTTTAATTTAAACATGTCCGCCAAGCTATTTCTGGGTCTCCGGTCAAGATGGCTGCCATACCATTTCCGGTGGCGGCGGTCTAATTGGGAATACTTAACACCTACCAATGGGTGCATTAATCTTATAAATAAGAGCAGACGTCAAGACCAGATGACCCCTTGATAACGTCCCGTTGGACAAAACGCGTCGGATGGAGATTCTGGTACTGAGGTCATGCCGCTGCGTGATCCTTGGTTGGCAGCGGCTGTACATGTGAGTTAACTGGATTATTTGCTCTGGTTTTATGTTGTTTTACTCGTTTTGTTAATAAACCACTATAAGAAATTCTTTTGGACTCTTGGCGAGCATTATTTATCCCTAGCTGGAGTACATCAGGAGGTGCCACTGGGAGTGAGTCTCTACATTGATTCCTGTTGGATGGTATTCGTACTTAGGCGCACGTGCTGCTGTAATGGTTCTATTGTTGTCAAGTCTTTCTCATCTTCATTATACACACTGTGGGACTTTATTTTTTGTCACTTTTGGACTTTTATATTATGAAGTTTTCAGCGAGAGGAATGGTGGCCCATCATTGGTGTCTTTGAGAGGAATAGTGCCCCAAGGGGCCAGCAGAGAAGGCCTTGCTGGCTTTGAGGGCCCACCCCTGTTATAATGTATATATCATCAGTTTAAAAAAAAACATACAAAGTTAAGACAATTAGTATAGTAAAAACTTACCAGAGAGGGTCAGTGCGAGCAAAAATAACGAAGAGATCAAAACGAGCAGATAGGACGGTTGCTCCATTTTCATGCGATTTGGATCTTTTATCTGTTTGTTTTGTGATAGAAAGATAATGCATGTAAAAACGATATATAAAACTTTGCGTACAGTGCCTTGAAAAAGTTTTCATACCCTTTTGAAATTTTCCACATTTTGTCACGTTACAACCGAAAACATAAACGTACTTTATTGGGATCCTACGTGATAGACCAACACAAAGTGGCACATCATTGTAAAGTGGAAGGAAAAAATGATAAATGTTTTTTAAAGATTTTTTACAAATAAATATGTGAAAAGTGTGGGGTACATTTGTATGGCGCCCCCCGGAGTCAATACTTTGTAGAACCGCCTTTCACTGCAATTACAGTCTTTTTTGGGGATGTCTCTACCAACTTTGCATCTAGAGAGGGACATTTTTGCCCATTCTTCTTCTTTGCAAAATATCTCAAGCTCTGTCAGGTTGGACGGAGAGCGTCTGTGAACAGCAATTTCCAAGTCTTGCCACAGATTCTCAATTGGATTTAGGTCTGGACTTTGACTGGGCCATTCTAACACATGAATATGCTTTGATCTAAACCATTCCATTGTAGCTCTGGCTGTATATTTGGGGTCGTTGTCCTGCTGGAAAGTGAAACTCCACCCCAGTCTCAAGTCTTTTGCAGACTCTAACAGGTTTTCTTCTAAGATTGCCCTGGATTTGGCTCCATCCATCTTCCCATCAACTCTGACCAGCTTCCCTGTCACTGCTGAAGAAAAGCATCCCCACAACATGATGCTGCCACCACCATGTTTCACGGTGGGGATGGTGTGTTCAGGGTGATGTGCAGTGTTAGTTTTCCGCCACACATAACGTTTTGCTTTTTGGCCAAAAAGTTCAATTTTGGTCTCATCTGACCAGAGCATTTTCTTCCACGTTTGCTGTGTCCTCCACATGGCTTCTCACAAACTCCAAACGGGACTTCTTATGACTTTCTTTCAACAATGTCTTTCTTCTTTTTGTCACTCTTCCATAAAGGTCAGATTTGTGGAGAACACGACTAATAGTTGTCCTGTGGACAGTTTCTCCCACCTGAGCTGTGGATCTCTGCAGCTCCTCCAGAGTTACCATGGACCTCTTGGCTGCTTCTCTGATGAATGTTCTCCTTGCCCGGCCGGTCAGTTTAGGTGGACGGCCATGTCTTGGTAGGTTTGCAGTTGTGCCCATACTCTTTCCATTTTCAGATGATGGATTGAACAGAGCTCCATGACATGTTTAAAGCTTGGGATATTTTTTATAACCGAACCCTGCTATAAACTTCTCCACAACTTTATCCCTGACCTGTCTGGTGTGTTCTTTGGCCTTCATGATGCGTTTTTTTCATTAAAGTTCTCTACCAAACGTCTGAGGGCTTCACAGAACAGCTGTATTTATACTGAGATTAAATTACACACAGGTGGACTCTCTTTACTAATTAAGTTACTTCTGAAGGCAATTGGTTCCACTAGATTTTAGTTAGGGGTATCATAGTAAAGGGGGCCGAATACAAATGCACGCCACGCTTTTCACATTTTTCTTTGTAAAAAGTTTTCCTTCCACTTCATAATTATGTGCCACTTTGTGTTGGTCTATCACAGTAAAATACATTTATGTTTTTTGGTTGCAACATGACAAAATTAGAAAAATTTCAAGGGGCGTGCATACTTTTTCAAGGCACTGTACTTATTGACATGTTTAGACAACTACTATAGCCAAAAGAGTGTTTATCCTTGACCACACCATCAGCACATGAGCTTCTTGGATATCCTATTTCAAAATCATGAGTATTATTGTGAAATGTCCCTTTTCCTTTCAGAGCTATGACAGCTTCCAGTCTTCTGAGAAGGCCTACCACAAGATTTTTGAGGGTGTCTGGGGTAATATGAGCCCATTCAGCCAACATAGCATTTAGGTTTCAATATGTGTATTGGTTTTTCCAAGAATATAAATTACAAAAACAAAGTAGGTCACAATGTAGGCAGGTGCAGTCTTTATTCTTTACTGCAGGTGGTGCTCAACCATAACTACAATGCCGATGGGGAGGAAGTCGGGAGGAACTCGGTTCCTCTATGGTTTCCTCAGTCACTGGGAGGAAGCTATCCCATTGGATGCCGGTGCCCCATGTGGTTTTTAGCAGTCATCTTGGGTCAGCCAAGGTCTACATAAGACTCTGACTCCCAGGTTAGTGCGCTTTTGGCGAGTGGACAGCATAGGGACAGGAACTGCATCTGTCAGGACAGTGGAAGTGATAGGGAAAGGTTCCAATGGAGTAGGGAGAGAGCAGGGCCTACATCTAACTTCTACAGGAAGTCTCCCTTTGGGTTGGTCCGGCCAAGCCACACTTCTCTCCTCTTGACAGGCGTTTTTGGCATCTAGGTGTCTCCTGTCCACTGATTATCTGCCTGTTTGCACTGTTGATTTGGCCGTTACAGTACAATGTTCTATGGACCAGGGCCGGATTAAGAGCATCATGGGCCTGGTGCTGAGGATTTTGGTGGGCCTTTTTATAAAAACAAATAAATTGAAAACGCAAACAATTTTTGGCAGTGAGTCTGTGGGGGGCAGAGTAGAGTACATTACATGGGGGGGGGGGGTAATAGCACAGTACATTACATGGTGGCCACAACACATTACGTGGTGGATACAGCACATTGTATAGTGGACACAGCACATGACATGGTGGGCACAGTACGGCTCATAGTGGGCATACCACACCACATTATATGGTGGGAACAGCACATTAAATGGTGGGTCTTATGTAGACCCTGGCTGACCCAAGATGACTGCAAAAAACCACATGGGGCACCGGCATCCAATGGGATAGCTTCCTCCCAGTGACTGAGGAAACCATAGAGGAGCCGAGTTCCTCCCGACTTCCTCCCCATCAGCATTGTGGTTATGGTTGAGCACCACCTGCAGTAAAGTATAAAGACTGCACCTGCCTACACTGTGACCTACTTTGTTTTTGTAATTTATATTCTTGGAAAACCAATACACATATTGAAACCCAAATGCTATGTTGGCTGAATGGGCTCATATTACCCCAGACACTCTCAAAAATCCTGTGGTAGGCCTTCTCAGAAGACTGGAAACAGCACATTACATGGAGAGCACAGCACATGCACATCATAGCACATGACATGGTGGGCACAGCACATGATATGGTGGGCACTGCACAGAACATTACATGGCGGGCATGGCACAGCACATTACATGGTGGGCACAGCACATTACATGGTGGGCACTGCACATGACATAGTGGGTACAGCACATGACATGGTGGGCATGATTCGGGACTCTGTGTTTACTGCCTGCCACACCATGCTTGCACCTACTCAACCACAAGTCCTCCAACATTAGGAGGATAACATACAAAAGTTGTCAAGTGGTAATGCAAACAAATTCAGATAACATATCCATGTAACAAAATAGCATTTATGAGGTCAGGTATAGATGTTGAATGAGAAGACCTGACTTGCATTCCGAGTTCCAATTAATGCCAAAAGCATTCCACAGGGTTGAGGTCAGCACTCCACGGAGACCACTTAAAGGATATCTAAAGGGATATCTCTGGAGTCCCTCAGCGGCGCTCCTGGCTCCTCCTCTTGCATTAAGATGAAAAACCTTGAGGGGTTACAACCCCTTTAAGATCTTCCACACCAAACCTATCAAACCATGTCTTTATGGAGCTGGCTTTGAGACAGGAGCACAGTCATGCTGGAACAGAAAAGGACCTTCCTCAAACTATTGGTTGGAAGTCTAAAATGTCTTTGTATTCTGCAGTATTACTAGCAAATTTCACTGGAAACTCATTAATATAGAGAGGGGGCCCACGTCATTTTGGCCATGCAGGCAGATGAGATCGTGACGTGTCCACTTTTGGCCATATATGGTATTTTTTGCACCTTCAAGCGGATTTCCACCCAAAAGTGGAACTTCCGCTCATTTGTGTAAGAAGTGCATTTTATATACAACTATACAGATCAGACCAAAATGAGGGAGAAATGAGGAGGAATGAGGGACAGAGGGACATTGCTCCAAATCAGGGACAGTCCCTCGAAATCAGGGACGGTTGGGAGCTATGCTGTAATGATTTGCCCAGCATTAGGTGGAAGGCCTACATGACTGGGGGTGCAGCGCAGGCTATAGTTAGGCAGATTAGAAACAAATATTTCAATAATTTCTGGCCTCAGCTATTGGAGAACAGTAGGGCGCAGGACTGGTGCAAGGATTTTTGACACCCTAGGCGAAACCTTAGTTTGCCTCCCCCATTTGGCTCCACCCCTAACTCCACCCCGTTTGCCCTGCCCATGTGACAGAAGCCGCCACTATACAGGAAGCATCATCTCTGCTTCCTCTAGCATTGGCTCCAGTGGTGTGCTGCACCTTTAATTACACTACCGGTCGGACAGAGCAGCTGCCTGAGACTGAGTTAGTTACATGCTGCAGCCTGCAGAGCATGCAGACACGGAGGAAAACCAGCGGCCGGGCGCCCCTAGGCAGCAGTGCACCCTAGGCGGCTGCCTAGTTTGCCTAGTGGTAGCACCGGCCCTGGTAGGGCGTGGTAGGGTGGAGCAATCTGGGTTAGGGTGGGGCCAACGGTGGTCTAGGCCAGTGATGGCGAACCTTGGCACCCCAGATGTTTTGGAGCTACATTCCCCATGATGCTCAACTACACTGCAGAGTGCATGAGCATCATGGGAAATGTAGCTCCAAAACATCTAGGGTGCCAAGGTTCACCATCACTGGTCTAGGCAGTGAAGGGGAGTTTACCAGGGTCAGTTGGAGCCAGGCAGAGCAAGCCAATTTTAACTCCCTCCCTCGCGGTTTTCATTTTGTTCTTCCCATGACTCTAGCCTCTCTGGTTGACTCTTTCCCCTCAGGTTGACTTAACTCCGGTCAGCTTGGGTAGGTTGATGGAGGGTCCTGGGATCTGTCATCTTTTTTTATTGCCTTCACGGTTTTGGTTGTCCTGGGTAGTGTGGGTTTTGCTAAGTTGTTTTGTAAAGGTGGTGGTGGTGGTGGGGGGGGGTCGTTGGGGTCATAGCAGCGGGCAGGGGTCTCAGGGTTTTGAAGGTGGTCATGGTCAAAATTTTTCTGTGGAGAATGGTGGGAGGGGCTCACCTTTGGTATGGGTACCTTCCCGAATAAGTGACGTCAGTAAGACGAGAATGGTATTGGGGCTGTATCAGGTGGCAATGTGTAACAAATTGTCCCCGAGTCGGGGTATTTGCGGCTGGGGGGCCGTGGTATGCAAATGTAGCTTGATACAGCATATCTGGTAGACCGTGCTCACCTCCAAATACCTGCTCTAAGAGAGTCATTAGTTATTATGGATAATATGTACGGTTTATGTTTTTTCTTGTTAATAAAAGACTGCTATGGCCATTTAAACCCATTAACCGCATGCCGACTAGCCGCCGCAGTTATACTGCGGCAACATGGCTCAGCTGAGCGAATCGTCGTCATGGTACGTCATTACCATAGACGGCCACTAGGGGGCGCGTGCGCCCTCTGCTCGCCAACGGAGGCGAGTGCCTGCCGGGGCTCCCGCGATTGCTCGGGGTACACAGAGAACCGGGATCTGTGTGTGTGTGTAAACGCACAGTTTCCAGTTCTCTGAGGGGAGAACAGACAGATCGTCTGTTCATACAGAGTATGAACAGACGATCTGTCATCTCCCCTACACAGTCCCCTCCCCCTTCAGTTAGAACAGGCACTAGGATACACATAACCCCTTCACTGCCCCCTAGTGGTTAACCCCTTCACTGCCAGTGACATTTTTACAGTAATCAATGCAATTTGAATAACACTGATCGCTGTAAAAAATGACAATGGTCCCAAAAATGGGTTTAAAATTGTCCGAAGTGTCCGCCATTACTAGTAGACATGTGCGCCGTCAATAAATTCGTTTCATTCCATTTCGTATTAGAATTAATTCGTATTTCGTAATTCGTGTCCGAAATTTCGCACGAAATACGAATTTTCATTAGGTTCTTTAACTTTTTGTAACAATTACAAATGTTCGTTATGATGAATTTATCATTATGAGGGGCTCCCACCATCCCTGTGCTGTGCTCATTATGAGGGGCTCCCACCATCCCTGTGCTGTCCTCATTATGAGGGGCCCCCACCATCCCTGTGCTGTGCTCATTATGAGGGGCTCCACCATCCCTGTGCTGTCCTCATTATGAGGGGCCCCCACCATCCCTGTGCTGTGCTCATTATGAGGGGCTCCACCATCCCTGTGCTGTGCTCATTATGAGGGGCTCCACCATCCCTGTGCTGTGCTCATTATGAGGAGCTCCCACCATCCCTGTGCTGTGCTCATTATGAGGGGCTCCACCATCCCTGTGCTGTGCTCATTATGAGGGGCTCCACCATCACTGTGCTGTGCTCATTATGAGGAGCTCCCACCATCCCTGTGCTGTGCTCATAATGAGGGGCTCCCACCATCCCTGTGCTGTGCTCATTATGAGGGGCTCCCACCATCCCTGTGCTGTGCTCATTATGAGGGGCTCCCACCATCCCTGTGCTGTGCTCATTATGAGGGGCTCCCACCATCCCTGTGCTGTGCTCATTATGAGGAGCTCCCACCATCCCTGTGCTGTGCTCATAATGAGGGGCTCCCACCATCCCTGTTGCTGTGCTCATTATGAGGGGCTCCCACCATCCCTGTGCTGTGCTCATTATGAGGGGCTCCCACCATCCCTGGGCTGTGCTCATTATGAGGGGCTCCCACCATCCCTGTGCTGTGCTCATTATGAGGAGCTCCCACCATCCCTGTGCTGTGCTCATTATGAGGGGCTCCCACCATCCCTGTTGCTGTGCTCATTATGAGGGGCTCCACCATCCCTGTTGCTGTGCTCATTATGAGGGGCTCCCACCATCCCTGTTGCTGTGCTGACTTCCTGGGGTTCTTAACTTTTAGGTTCGTTAACTTTTTGTAACAATTACAAACGTTCGTTAGGAATTTGGATCCGAAATTCCTAAACAAAATTTTGTATTTCGGAAACAAGATTCGGAAGTATAGCAATTCGTATTTCGCTTCTCCCGAATGTACGAATTTCCGGAAATTCGTACGACTTTTCGATTTGTACGAAACTAATCGCACATGTCTAATTACTAGTAAAAAAAAAAAAAAATTAATAATAAAAAAGCCATAAAACTATCCTCTATTTTGTAAATGCTATAACTTTTGCGCAAACCAATTAACATACGCTTATTGTGATTTTTTTTTTTTTTTTAACAAAAATATGTAGAAGAATACATATCGGCCTAAACTGAGGGAAAATTTTTTTTTTTTATATATATATTTTTGGGGGATATTTATTATAGCAAAAAAGTAAAAAATATTGTGTTTTTTTTTCAAAATTGTCGCTCTTTTTTTGTTTATAGCGCAAAAAATAAAAACCGCAGAGGTGATCAAATACCACCAAAAGAAAGCTCTATTTGTGGGGAAAAAAAAGGACGTCAATTTTTGTTTGGGTGCAACGTCGCACGACGGCCGCAATTGTCAGTTAAAGCGACGCGGTGCCGAATCACAAAAAGTGCTCTGGTGGTCTCTGGGCAGCCAAATGGTCCGGGGCTTAAGTGGTTAAAAGTTTTGTGTCTTATTCACATGAAGTGGGTGATGTGGTATTAAGTTGGGTCATGGCAGCCGGTAAGTCTGCAATACACCAGTCATGTTCTTAAATGCCACAGAAACGATGAAGTCATTTCCTTCGGGCTGGTTTCAGCTTCCATGGAAGATTGCTTACACTGTATATACTTCTTACAGCTCCATTCACGTAAAAATAGATATATCGTTTATTTTATTTTGGGCATTTGTGAGTGCAGAAAAAAAAAATGGTCCCGTATTAACCACTTAAGGACCGAGCCTCTTTTTGACACTTGTTGTTACAAGTTAAAGTTTTTTTTTTGCTAGAAAATTACTTAGAACCCCCAAACATTATATATATATATATATATATATATATATATATATATTTTTTTTTTTTTAACACCCTAGAGAATAAAATGGCGGTCTTTGCAATACTTTCTTGTCACACCATATTTGGGCGACGATCTTACGAGCATACTTTTTTTTTTTTTTTTAAATAAATAAAAATTTTTTAATTTATTTATAAAAAAAAAAAAGTATTTTTTTTTAATGAAAAAATAACAGTAAAGTTAGCCCGATTTTTTTTTTTTTTTTTATATTGTGAAAGATAAATGTTACGCCGAGTAAATTGATACCCAACATGTTGCGCTTCAAAATTGCGCCACGCTCGTGGAATGGCGACAAACCTTTACCCTTAAAAATATCCACATTTAAAAAAATGTCTACAGGTTACCAGTTTTGAGTAACAGAGGAGGTTTAGGGCTAGAATTATTGCTCTCGCTCTAACGATCGCGGCGATACCTCACATGTGTGGGTTGAACGCCGTTTTTATATGCAGGCGTGACTTACGTTGGCGTTCGATTCTGCGCACGCGAGCTTGGCGGGACGGGGCGCTTTAAATTTTTAAATTTTTTTACTTTACTTTTTAGTTTTTATTTTGACACCATATTGGTGGTCAATGCTGGAACTTCCCTCTGAGGACCCCGAGGCACTTTTAAGCGGACATACATGGATCAAAATTCAGTTGGTTCAGCAGGGACTGGCCTTATTTCCCTTCATGTATGGACACCCTGGTTCCATCGATTGACTTGTGTACAACCAGCCTGTCTGTTTTTTTTTTCCCAAACACTTAGTGCCACCAGCTATAAGCCACCAGCACTAATCATTGTGTTCTGCCGGCAGGGAAAGCTCCCCACAATCCCCAGAACACAATAGTACTGCATTAGGATTTCACACAGTCAGTGTTGATGGGGAATGGAGCCCTTGTCTTTCTGTATGGACTGCTTTAGGGTCAGCATTCAAACCTACAATTATCTAGACCCAACCTGAGCTCTGCCGGCGATCGATGATCGAGTGGAGATGAAGCCCTTTACTACGGGGAATAAGTACTGGAGCTTTGGAAACCCAACCCCCGAGAACAGGGGTCTCCGAACTGCCACCTGGGAGCCAGATGAAGCCCTTTGCTTGCCTTTATCTGACCCTTGGGGCACTATTCCTCCCAACAATATCAATGATGGGGCACTATTCCTCCCAACAATATCAATGATGGGGCACTATTCCTCCCAACAATATCAATGATGGGGCACTATTCCTCCCAACAATACCAAAGATGGGGCACTATTCCTCCCAACCATACCAAAGATGGGGCACTATTCCTCCCAACAATACCAATGATGGGGCACTATTCCTACCAACGATACCAATGATGGGGCACTATTCCTCCCAACGATACCAATGATGGGGCACTATTCCTCCACTGATACCAATGATGGGGCACTATTCCTCCCAACGATACAAATGAAGGGCACTATTCTTCCCAACGATACCAATGATGGGGCACTATTCCTCCCAATGATACCAATGATGGGGCACTGTTCCTCCCAACAATACCAATGATGGGCACTATTCCTCCCAACGATACCAATGATGGGGCACTATTCCTCCCAACGATACCAATGATGGGGCACTATTCCTCCCATTGACACCAACCATGGGGCACTATTCCTCCCACTGACACCAATGATGGGGCACTATTCCTTCCACTGACACCAATGATGGGGCACTATTCCTCCCATTGACACCAATAATGGGGCACTATTCCTCCCACTGATACCAATGATGGGGCACTATTCCTCCCATTGACACCAATAATGGGGCACTATTCCTCCCATTGACACCAATAATGGGGCACTATCCCTCCCACTGATACCAATGATGGGGCACTATTCCTCCCACTGATACCAATGATGGGGCACTATTCCTCCCACTGACACCAATGATGGGGCACTATTCCTCCCACTGACACCAATGATGGGACACTATTCCTCCCACTGACACCAATGATGGGGCGCTATTCCTCCCAACGATACCAGTGATGGGGCACTATTCCTCCCACTGACACCAATGATGGGGCACTATTCCTCCCACTGATACCAATGATGGGGCACTATTCCTCCCACTATTACCAATGATGGGGCACTATTCCTCCCACTGACACCAATGATGGGGCGCTATTCCTCCCAACGATACCAATGATGGGGCGCTATTCCTCCCAACGATACCAATGATGGGGCACTATTCCTCCCACTGACACCAATGATGGGGCACTATTCCTCCCACTGACACCAATGATGGGGCACTATTCCTCCCACTGACACCCGCTGGCCGCAGTCCGGTCCCTGTAAAGTCTGAAGGACAGTAAACCGGCCCTTTGTTTGGAGACCCCGGGCCTAGAAGGAACTGCATCTAATTATGTAATCTTCATAATTCTGAGTGACAATCCTGATTCCGTTCTGGAAATTTAAACTCTGAATGTGGCTAATTTACCCCCCAAAAAAGGAAGTCCTTGCTGAAGAAAAACTAAACTTTGATGTAATGATCTGCTGATGGGTTCCAAGGGACTCGTTCCTCCAGAAGGTACCACAGAAGTCAGTCCAGTGACTTGTCCTAGGCTGCGATGATGTCATCAGTCTGCTGCAGGCAGAAGGACACCCTTCCTCAGTCTCTTCTCCCCCCCGCCGATCAGACAGCAATGTTACACTTTTTTTAGTAAGTTACAAGGTAGGAAGCCGCAGAGTTCACACGGCTGTGTCATCCCTGAGCCGGCATCTCAGTCCACAATGTTAGACGCTGACTCTGGATGATGCCTAAATAAAGATGGCTCTGTCCTTCTGGAGCACTGTGATCTACATGAAAGATGCTGCATACCTGTATGTTACACTTACACATTACTCAGCGTGCTGTTAAAATAAATCTGCTGTAATAGACAACAAAAAAAACAAAAAAACAAACAAAAAAAAAAAACATATAAAAATAAAATAAAATGAATGGACCTAGTTTAAAGCGGTATTAACCCCAAAAGCAAACATTTATTATATTTCAGCTTGACAATTCTTATGCCCTGTACACACGGTCGGATTTTCCGATAGAAATTGTGTTGTAGGACCTTGTTGTCGGAATTTCCAATCGTGTACACAAATCCGTTCCAGTGTGTTTATGATGCGTTTTTGATGCATTTCAGCTGCTTTTTTTTTTTCCTTCCTTTTTCCTGTTTTTTTTTTTTTTTTTTAACTGTACTGCGATCCGATGCATTTTTGATGCATTTTTGATGCCTTTTTGATGCGTTTCAGTACATTTCTGATGCGTTTTACAGCGTTCCCGTACAGTCCAGTGAAGGAAAAATGCCACATGTTCTACTTTTTTTTTTTTACTGGAACTGGAACGCCCTGGAACGGCAATCACTGGTGTGAACTATGCCATTGGAAACCATATAACCTACTTTCCATGCGTTTCTGATGCAGAAAAAAAAAAAAAAAAAACACACTGGACTGTATGTGGTGTAAGCTGGCCCTAAAAAAAAAGAAAAAAAAGGAAAACGAATGCAGCCACCACATCCAATGATTGGTTTGCTGCAATCCAGAACATTTTTGGCTTTTCGCTTTCAGAGCCAATTCACACCACATGCAGTCCAGTGCGTTTTTTTTCTGCAAAAAAAATGCGTTCCAGATGCTTTTCTGCATGCGTGTTTTTGATGTGTTTAGTGCGTTTTCCCCCCTTTTTTTTTCTTTCTTAACCTTAAATAAAGAAATGTGCATTTCTGCATTTTTGATGCATTTTACAGCGTTCCAGTACAGTCTGGTGCAGGAAAAATGCCGCATGTTCTACTTTTTTTTTTTTCTGGAACTGACCGCACTGGTGTGAATTATGCCACTGGAAACCCATATACAGGGCCGTCTTTAAGGCGGAGCAAAAGGGGCAGCTGCCCTGGGCCCTGTCATTGTTGTGGGGCCCAAAGTAACTGCCTCATACTTGCCAACTATCCTGGTTTAAATTCCCTTGTCCCTTGAGGTTTTAGTCCCGTGCTGTGTCCCAATATCTCAGTGTGAAGTGCTGCTACTAATGCTGCCCAGCTCTGCCCTATTGTTGTGTACAGATGACTCACCTGCAGACCCTGTGTTTACTAGTAAATTACCTGCATTCATATGTAAATAGGGCGGCCGGGGGCATTGATATGTATATCATGCACCCCTCAGGTCATATCCACAGTAATCTCTAGCAACCAGTCAACAAGCAGAAATCATGTGCTGTAACCTCTAGCAACTAATCAGTGAGCCATAGTGTGTGCTGTAACCTCTAGCAACCAGTCAGTAAGCGGTAATGATACACTGTAACCTCTAGCAACCAGTCAGTGAGCGGTAATGATACACTGTAACCTCTAGCAACCAGTCAGTGAGCGGTAATGATACACTGTAACCTCTAGCAACCAGTCAGTAAGCGGTAATGATACACTGTAACCTCTAGAAACCAGTCAGTAAGCGGTAATGATACACTGTAACCTCTAGCAACCAGTCAGTAAGCCGTAATGATACACTGTAACCTCTAGCAACCAACCGTAATAGCTGCCTGATCTGATTCAGTAAACTGATTTTGAGTCTAGCTGCTATTTATTGTATGTCTCAGAGCAGGTGGAGAGCGAAACTGTATGGGGGGAGGGGGGGGGGCCCAAGAAAAGTTTTGCCCAGGGTCCAATCAATATTAAAGATGGCCCTGCCCATATAACCAACTTTCCATGCATTTTTGATGCAGAAAAAAAACTCACTGGGCTGCATGTGGCGTGAACTAGCCCTTATATGGGTTCCGATGGCATAGTTCACAGCAGGGCGTTCCAGAAAAAAAAAAAGTTGAACATGCTGCATTTTTTTCTGCACTGTACTGGAAAAAATGCATCAAAAACGCACTGGTACGCACCTAAATGCACCAAAAACGCATCAGGAACACACATGTCCTTATTTAGGGCCGGTTCACACCACATGCAGTCCGGTGCGTTTTTGTTCTGCATCTAAAAACGCATGGAAAGTAAGTTATATGGTTTTCAATGGCATATTTCACACCAGTGTGGTCAGTTAAAGAAAAAAAAAAAAGTAGAACATGCAGCATTTTTTTCTGCACTGGACTGTACTGGAAATCGCACCAAAAATGCACTGGAATGCACATGTCCTTATTTACGGTTAAGAAAATAGAGGGGGGAAAAAAATGCACTGGACTGCATCAAAAGCTCACCAAAAACGCACATCAAAGCGCATACAGAAAAGCATCTGAAACACATCCGGACTACATTTCTGTGGTGTGAACTGGCCCTAAAAGGTTCAAAAAAAAAGAGAGGGGGAAAATGCACTGGACTGCATCAAAAACGCACAAAAAAACGCATCAAAAAGCATCCGATACGCATCTGGACCGCGTATCTACGGTGTGAACTGACCCTAAAGGTGAAGAAAAAAGAAGGGGGAAAAAATGCACTTGGACTACATACAAATACGCACCAAAAAAACGCATCAAAAACGCACCAAAAACGCGCATGCAGAAAAGCATCCGGACTGCGTTTCTATGGTGTGAACCGGCCCTCAAGGAAGACCAAAAAATGTGTTTTAGTAATTATATACAAATGATATAAAACTATAAAATAAAACAGATAGCAATTCATCATTCTGGGAAAGAACTTATTATAAACACGGACAGGAAACGTCGGCGCTATTTTTAGCTCGCTATCTTCTTAGGAAGCAAACGCCGAAACATTAAATCTGATCAACGGAGAATATTTTTCAAGCTTACAAAACGTGTCGAAGTTTTTTTTTTCTGCCAGTTACAAAGTCTTTGGAGAGACTCCTATGGAGAGAGTCCGTCTGTCCTCACCTGAGTTGTGCAGACGTTCGGTCCCCCGGAGATCGACGTTCAGGCCAGGAAGATTCAGAGCAACTCCGGTGTGACTACCGACCCGGGGATCAGGCTGGATAATAATAAAGGGAGGAGACCAAAAACAATCCTGATTGTAGGGAGTATTTCTATGACAATGTATCTCAGAGAGGAGAAGAGCATTTCCTAGTTTAGAGAGGAGTATTTCTACAGCGAGAGGGAGGAGACTAATATTTTCCTACTTCAGGAAGGATTTACACCACTCAAAAAAAATAAGTTGGCACCGTGCCTGTGTAATGGATTTCATGTCTGTGAATGTAATGCTACATACTGTGCATACTCCTTTATACTGTGCATACTCCTTTATACTGTGCATACACCTTTATACTGTGCATACACCTTTATACTATACACACGCCATACTGTGCATACTCCTTTATACTGTGCATACACCTTTATACTATACACACTCCATACTGTGCATACTCCTTTATACTGTGCATACTCCTTTATACTATACACACTCCATACTGTGCATACCCCTTTATACTATACACACTCCATACTGTGCATACTCCTTTATACTATACACACTCCATACTGTGCATACTCCTTTATACTGTGCATACTCCTTTATACTATACACACTCCATACTGTGCATACTCCTTTATACTGTGCATACTCCTTTATACTATACACACTCCATACTGTGCATACTCCTTTATACTATACACACTCCATACTGTGCATACTCCTTTATACTGTGCATACACCTTTATACTATACACACTCCATACTGTGCATACTCCTTTATACTGTGCATACTCCTTTATACTATACACACTCCATACTGTGCATACTCCTTTATACTATACACACTCCATACTGTGCATACTCCTTTATACTGTGCATACTCCTTTATACTATACACACTCCATACTGTGCATACTCCTTTGTACTGTGCATACTCCTTTATACTATACACACTCCATACTGTGCATACTCCTTTATACTGTGCATACTCCTTTATACTATACACACTCCATACTGTGCATACTCCTTTATACTGTGCATACTCCTTTATACTATACACACTCCATACTGTGCATACTCCTTTATACTGTGCATACTCCTTTATACTATACACACTCCATACTGTGCACACTCCTTTATACTATACACACTCCATACTGTGCATACTCCTTTATACTATACACACTCCATACTGTGCATACTCCTTTATACTATACACACTCCATACTGTGCATACTCCTTTATACTATACACACTCCATACTGTGCATACTCCTTTATACTGTGCATACTCCTTTATACTATACACACTCCATACTGTGCATACTCCTTTATACTGTGCATACCTCTTCATACTGTGCACACCTCCCAACTTTCTAAGATGGGAATGAGGGACACCTATTATCAAAATTATGCAGGCATAGGACACTCCCCCTGCCACGCCCACTTAAAGGGAAATTGTACAAAAAAATGATTGGTTAAACCCACAAGTGCTTTTTTTTTTACCATTACTATTCCTTTATATTGGCTTTTGGGATTCACAAATCTGCAGCCATTTAGAAATTGGGTGAAATGTTTAGCACTGTAAAAAAAATAATCTGATAGATATAAGTAGTGCATTTTATATACAACCAGAGGCGTTGCTAGGTGTGAAAAAGTCCGAGTCTGACACCGGGGGGGGGGGGGGGGGGGGTTGGCGGATAAGCTCACCTGCTGATTGCTGCCTGGCTTACCGGTGCCCATCAATGCTGACCACTAAAAACTGACCTACCTGACCCACACTGACTTACCTGACCAGCACTGACCTACCTGACTCACATTGACCATTACACTGACCTACCTGACGCACACTGACCTACCTGACATACACTGACCTACCTGATGCACACTGACCTACCTGACCCACACTGGCCTACCTGACATACACTGACCTACCTGACCCACACTGACCTACCTGACTCACACTGACCTACCTGACCCACACTGACCTACCTGACCCACACTAACCTACCTGACATACACTGACCTACCTGACTCCCCCTGACCTGACACACACTGACCATTACACTGACATACCTGACCCACACTGACCCACCTGACATACACTAACCCTCCTGACGAACACTGACCTACTTGACATACACTGACCAGAACACTGACCCAGACCCACACTGACCTACCTGACCCACACTGACCTGCCTGACCCACACTGACCTACCAGATCCACACTGACCTGCCTGACCCACACTGACCTACCTGACCCACACCGACCTACCAGACCCACACTGACCTACCAGACCCACACTGACCTACCAGACCCACACTGACCTGCCTGACACACACTGAGATGCACTGACCTACCTGACCATTACACGTGACGTCAGACTCCAGGTGACTGTGACCTCAGGCTCCTCCTGCAGCTCAGCCATAGTGTGCAGCGCCCATCCCAGTAGACAGCAGGCAGCCAGAGACTGGAGAGGAGAGGACAGGAGAGGAGAGCCGTCCGCCTGAGTGCCCGAGCGGAGATCGCATAGTGAAGTGGCTGCGTTGTAATTCCAGCCTTCTGGAGCCTGCAGCGCCTATGATGGACGTTCCACGTCCCGCGATCCCGGCATTGAACCAGTGGGAAGTCCATCATAGGTGCTGCAGGCTCCAGAAGGCAGGACTTGCTATGTCACTTGGCTCCGAGTCAAATCAGTCCCCGCTCGGGCTTGGAGCTAATAATAGATTTGTGAATGCCCAAGACCCGGGGCTTTTTGGGAGCTCCAGCCCCCCTTAGCCCCCCCCCCCCCCATCCTGATGCCACTGTATACAACTATATAGATCAGACCAAAATGAGAGACAAACGAAGAGGAAAGAGGGACAGAGGGAATTTGCTCCAAATCAGGGACAGTCCCTCAAAAGCAGGGACATTTGGGAGCTATGACTGTACATACTCCTTCATACTGTGCATAGGGTTGCCATCTTTTCTTCAAGCCAAACCTGAACACTTTATCAGCCTGGGACACCTTTGGGTGCCCCAAGGAGAGTAGTAATGCGGTGCGCATAGCGTGCCGCAGCAAACAGTGGGTGTGGCCAAATTGCTCTTGCTGACATCGCCCTGCCCCCCCCCAGTGATGCCGAACCTGCCCTCAGACCGCTGCCCCCAGCTCCTGGACTGCAACAGATTTGTGTGTGACTATCTTGGTCACTTGGGGAGACACAGCCCGGTATGAATAATGTCATACCTCCCAACTGTCCCGGATTCCGCGGGACCGCCCCGCAATTTAAAGTAAGTCCCGCAGATCTTGGCTGGAGTCCTGGATTCCCAGCTCCTGGCAGCTCTGCCCCACGCCTCCGGCTCCAGTGTAGGACAGCTCCATCCCGACCTTCGGCTCTGGCTTCCTGCCTGTCAGTGACTCCCGCCTGGTAAGAGGAGCCATGGGAGTACTAGCTTTGTTAAAACAGTGCAGAGCATGGAGAGTGCCAGGGGAGCAGAGTGCCAGGGGAGCAGAGTGCCAGGGGAGCAGAGTGCCAAGAGAGTGCCAAGCAGAGTGCCAGGGGAGCAGCGTTCCAAGGGAGCAGAGTACCAGGGGAACACTCAGCAGAGTACCAAGGGAGCAGAGTACCAAGGGAGCAGAGTGCCAGGGGAGCAGCGTTCCAAGGGAGCAGAGTGCCAGGGGAACACTCAGCAGAGTACCAAGGGAGCAGAGTGCCAGGGGAGCAGAGTGCCAAGGGAGCAGCGTTCCAAGGGAGCAGAGTGCCAGGGATGCAGATTGCCAGGGGAGCAGCGTTCCAAGGGAGCAGAGTACCAGGGGAACACTCAGCAGAGTACCAAGGGAGCAGAGTACCAAGGGAGCAGAGTGCCAGGGGAGCAGCGTTCCAAGGGAGCAGAGTGCCAGGGGAACACTCAGCAGAGTACCAAGGGAGCAGAGTGCCAGGGGAGCAGAGTGCCAAGGGAGCAGCGTTCCAAGGGAGCAGAGTGCCAGGGATGCAGATTGCCAGGGGAGCAGCGTTCCAAGGGAGCAGAGTGCCAGGGGAGCACTCAGCAGAGTGCCAAGGGAACAGAGTGCCAGGGGAACAAGGGAGCACAGTGCTAGGAGAACACTCAGCAGAGTACCAAGGGAGCAGAGTGCCAGGGGAGCAGAGTGCCAGGGGAGCAGAGTGCCAAGGAGGCAGCGTTTCAAGGGAGCAGAGTGCCAGGGGAGCACTCAGCAGAGTGCCAAGAGAGCAGAGTGCCAGGCATAGGTGTGCACAGCCTATTATATTAGGGTGGTGCACCTCAAAGCTCAAATACATATAGGTGTGCATGTGTATACATGCTGACGGTATCAGTAGAGCAGTGGCGGGTGCCAGTAAGGCAGTGGATGGTATCAGTAGGTTTTATTAGTATTATTATTTTATTTTTATTCATATCAGGGGTTTAAACAGGGAGAATCTGCACCACACAGGGTGGTTAGGGTGTGCCCAGGCACACCTGGCACACCCTGTGTGCACACCTATGGTGCCAGGGGAGCAGAGTGCCAGGGGAGCAGAATGAAAAGGGAGCAGAGTGAGGCGTCCCAATACTTTTGGTAATATAGTGTGTATGTTTTGGGTGAAGTTGCTCAAGTAGTAAAGCCCTAAAATAACCAGGTTCTCCGTTAAGCTGATTGAACGGGCCAACCAGAATTTCTGCTGTTTATTTCCAGCACATCTCAGCCCCTGAACATTCGGCACCAACAGTCAACCCGCGGGCTGGAGAATAGTAAGAGATGGATCAAACCCAGAGATGGAGCACTTCATTAATCGCAACTTCTTTTTACAGTGCAAATATACAAAAATAGTTTTTGGCTGTACTTCAGCTTTAATTGGTTTAGCCCTGAGATTGGCCTTTAGATATAATATCCTCTTTTGCAATGGTTCACCATCGGGGCTTACAGCATATAGAGATAGCATCACACTGTGCTCTGTAGGTTTCCTGTAACTTCATCTAATCACATGATCTGAGTGTATCTCAATCTTCTCATGAATTCTCAGCACTACTCAAATTTTACAACGTCGCACGACCGCGCAATTGTCAGTTAAAGCGGTGCCGAATCGCAAAAAATGCTCTGGTCAGGAAGGGGGGTAAATCTACAGTATCTCCCAAAATTGTGAGTACACCCCTCACATTTATGTAAATATTTTATTCTATCTTTTGATGTGACAACACTGAAGAAATAACACTTTGCTACAATGTAAAGTAGTGAGTGTACAGCTTGTATAACAGTGTAAATTTGCTGTCCCCTCAAAATAACTCAACACACGGCCATTAATGTCTAAACCGCTGCCAACAAAAGTGAGTACACCCCTAAGTGAAAATGCCCAAATAGCCATTTTCACTCCCTGGTGTCATGTGACTCGTTAGTGTTACAAGGTCTCAGGTGTGAATGGGGAGCAGGTGTGTTAAATTTGGTGTTTTCGCTCTCACTCTCTCATACTGGTCACTGGAAGTTCAACATGGCACCACATGGCAAAGAACTCTCTGAGGATCTAAAAAATAAAGAATTGTTGCTCTACATAAAGATGGTCTAGGCCAGGGATCTCCAAACTACAGCCCTCCAGCTGTTGTGGAACTACACGTCCCATGAGGCATTGTAAAAATTTGACATTCACAGACATGACTAGGCATGATGGGAATTGTAGTTCCTGAACACTGGAGGGCCATAGTTTGGAGACCCATGGTCTAGGCCAGTGATGGCGAACCTTGGCACTCCAGATGTTTTGGAACTACATTTCCCATGATGCTCAACTACACTGCAGAGTGCATGAGCATTATGGGAAATGTAGTTCCAAAACATCTGGGGTGCCAAGGTTCGCCATCACTGGCCTAGTCTATAAGAAGATTGCCAAGACCCTGAAACTGAGCTGCAGCACGGTGGCCAAGACCATACAGCGGTTTAACAGGACGGGTTCCCCTCAGAACAGGCCTCGCCATGGTGGACCAAAGGAGTTGAGTGCACGTGCTCAGTGTCATATCCAGAGGTTGTCTTTGGAAAATAGATGTATGAGTGCTGCCAGCATTTCTGCAGAGGTTGAAGGGGTGGGGGGTCAGCCTGTCAGTGCTCAGACCATACGCCGCACACTGCATCAAATTGGTCTGCATGGCTGTCATCCAAGAAGGAAGCCTCTTCTAAAGATGATGCACAAGAAAGTTCGCAAACAGTTTGCTGAAGACAAGCAGACTAAGGACATGGATTACTGGAACCATGTCCTGTGGTCTGATGAGACCAAGATAAACTTATTTGGTTCAGATGGTGTCAAGCGTATGTGGTGACAACCAGGTGAGGAATACAAAGACAAGTGAGAGAAGCCCGCAGCAACAGCATGTAATGCATAGTGGAGGGCATACATGACTGTGGTAACAGGGGAGTTAATAGTTTTAGGGGTGTGGTATTAAGTAACCGAGGGGGAGGTATAAAGGAAGGCTTTATAAGGTAACCCCGCCCAGGGGGGAGTAACAGTAGCTGTGGAAAGTTCCTGGAAGAGCATGGCTGAGCTGGATAGCCTGATGGAGCAGCTCAGGGACGAGGCCGCGGTGCGGGGGGCGGCATGGCTGCAAGACACGATTGCAGCGGCATTGCACAGCAGGGAGCCAGAAGCGCAGGGAAGATCGAGCGGCGCCAGAACGCGGCGGTCCCGCCCGCCTGAACGATTCTCCCCTGACCAGCATTTGACCGCACAACGGCAGCCCGGGACTCCTTTGGGTCCCGCGGTGGGCCCGCCGCCAAAACGGAAGGCCGGACCGGAGGGAGGGAGATCGAGCGCGGCAGTGGTGCGACAGGACGACCGGAGGGAAGGTAATGGAGCAGCGGCGCGGCCTAGCAGAGCGGGCAGAGTGAGGAGCGCTAGCCCCGCCCACTGGATGAGAGAGTCCACACTTGGGGAGAGATCACATGCAGCTAGCCCCGGGCCTTCTGTTTCCACGGCAGGGGCGCACAGGAGGATCGAGAGGGGTCGGCCTAGCAGGGCAGCACAGGTTCCAGACGGCAGGACTGAGGTGCACACCGGTCCGGGCAAAGCAAAATGCAAATCGGCAGGCGGAAGGGACACGCGGAGGCGGGGGTGTCCGGCCACAGCCCCAGCGGCAACCCTGACAGACAGGTTGGGTGGGCCTTCATCGGATGAAGAAAGACGAAGAGGAGGCGAGCGAGAAGGGGGATGGTCCGGGTCGGAAGAGGAATCAGCCCCCCCTCACAGGAGAGCAGCAGCGGTGGAGATCCCTGGTCTGGCTGATGAGGTTACGCCTGTGCAGCCTGGTGAGTCCAATTTTTTATATGTTGATTCTAGTATGGCTAGAGTGGGGGGGACTGGGGAGCCAGTGGGGAGCACAGTTAGCAGTGGGTCAGGGGCAGCAGGGAGTGGGGGGGCTTCAGGTTTAAGGGGGTTTTTAGCGGGCATCAAAGAGTTACTTCTGCGCTTTGAGGGTCCAGGGACGGGTAACTCGGGCCCGGCAGCATCGTGGATTCCGCCGACAGGGGGGCCTGGAGGGGTAGTGACAACTGGGGTAACAGCAGTAGTACCTACGGTCACGGCAGCAGTTGCCTCGACTTCACCGGCGGCGTCTGGGAGTGCTGTGACACAAGGGACGGACAAAACAGCGGAGACCACTAGTAGGCAGGACATTACAAGATTGGCGGATGTAGCCAAGTGCGAGGTTTATGTGTGCTATGAGGGTCCGTTAGGGTCACACTTGAAACAGGAGGTGCGTGAGAAACTGTGGAAGGGTGAGTACGTGGAAATTTTTTCCCTATTGCCTTTAGAAAAATTCAACCTGGATAGGGTAAAACCGGACGATTCGAAGAAGGAGGACGAAGAGAAGAGGAGGTATAGGCTAATCCCTAGAACATTTACAAACTGGTTGCAGGCGTTTGCGATTATGGCTAGTGTGATAGGTGAGAAGCAACCCGAGCATTGCTCAGCGTTATTTTGTTATCAAGATGCTATTGGGTAGGCGTACAGGGTCTATGGGGGCACGGCGTGGCTGAGGTATGATGAGCAGTTCCGTCAACGGAGGGCGATTAGACCAGCGCTGCGTTGGGATCACAAGGACATCAGCCTGTGGATGAGATTGATGACGACGGCGAGGGCCCCCAATCAGTTTTTTCCAGGAGGGACCGGTGGACCTTCTACCCAGGGACATACGGTCGGAAACAAAAAGGGGGTTTGTTGGCAATACAACACTGGGACCTGCAGGTTTGGAGCCTCATGTAAGTATAAACACGAGTGTTCAGGATGTGGGGGATCTCACATCAAGGTCAAGGTGTTTCAAGCAAGGAAAGGGTAGGCAAGGAGAAACTGCAAACAAAAGGGAGGACCCCGGTGAGAGTGGAAAAGATGCGGCCGTTTCTCGGTAGGTATCCAGACAAAAAAGCAGCGCAATTGTCGGAGGAAGGTTTCTCTGTGGGTTTTAAGATACCGTGTAATCCGTCGGTCATCCCACCAGTGTCGCCTAATTTAAGATCAGCTATGGGACACCTGGAAATAGTTTCAGAGAAACTAAGGAAGGAGGTTGCATTGGGTCGGATGGGCGGTCCATTTTCGGTGGCTCCATTGGATAATTTGGTGGTGTCACCGCTGGGGGTGGTACCAAAGAAGGAGCCGGGAAAATTCAGGCTAATCCATCATTTATCCTTCCCAAAAGGGGGGTCGGTCAATGATGCTATAGACCAGGGTGAGTGTTCCGTGACCTATACATCATTCGACGCTGCAGTGGGTTGGGTTCGGCGATATGGGAAGGGGGCTCTCATGGCTAAGGCGGATGTGGAATCAGCTTTCCGACTGCTGCTGGTACACCCGGACAGCTTTCAGTTATTGGGGTGTCATTGGAACAACGAATTTTATGTTGACCAATGCTTACCAATGGGATGCTCAATATCGTGCGCGATATTTGAGCAGTTCAGCTCATTTGTGGAATGGGTTGTCAGGGAAGTGTCGGGTGTGAATTTGATAATTCACTACTTGGATGATTTTCCGGCTGATTCGAGGATCTGCGCGGTGCTGCTGGCGATGTTGGAACACATCGCAGGAAAATTTGGCATTCCATTGGCGGCTGACAAGACGGAGGGACCGTGTACGGTCATCACGTTCTTAGGGACTGTGCTAGACACGGAGGTGATGGAATGCCGGTTGCCGGACGATAAACTTGAGGACCTGAAGAGGGAGATTTCGGGGCTAATGGGTTTGCGACAGGTTCAGCTAAGAACGCTGCAATCGGTATTGGGCAAGCTTAATTTTGCATGCCGAATATTACCGATGGGAAGGGTTTTTTGTCGAAGGTTGTCAGCGAGCACGAGCGGTGTAAAATCGCCGAGACACTTTGTGCGTTTGAGAGGAACACATAGAGGGTGTGGCACACCTTTTTGGAAGCGTTTAACGGTAGGGCTTTCTGGATGGCTGGTCCGGTCAGCAACTTTGATTTGGAACTATACACTGATGCTGCTGGTTCCACGGGGTTCAGGGCCTTTTTTCAGGGGCAGTGGAGTGCTGGGCCTTGGCCTCAGTCGTGGGTGGACGCAGGTTTTACAAAGAACCTAGTGTTACTGGAATTGTTTCCGGTAGTACTGGCGGTGGAGTTATGGGGAGCATCATTCAGGGATCTGAAGGTGTGTTTCCACGGGGACAATCTAGGTGTGGTACAAGTAATTAATAGGATTACGGCATCGTCTCCGCCAGTGATTAGGCTATTGCAACACCTGGTATTACGTTGTTTGCAATTGAATGTTTTCATTCATGCTGTACACCTACCGGGGGTTGAAAATGTTATAGCTCATGCCTTGTCTCGCTTCCAGTGGGAAAGGTTCCGGGAGTTGGCGCCGGAGGCGGAGCAACACGGGGTGCTTTGTCCCGACTGGCTGTGGGCGATAGCATTGGCCTCATCGCTGGATAGGTAAAGAACTCGGTAAGTGGGTCCACGTGGGCAGCATACAGGAGGGTATGGCAAGAATGGAGGGAGTTTGTGCAGAATATTGGGGAAGAGCCGGTCGGTAAGGAGGTGAGATTGCTGTTGATATATTACATTGCTAGAAAAATGGAGGAGGGTGTATCTGCGTCAGTGGTGAATAGGAATGTGACTGGGTTGGCCTTTCTGTTTAAGCTGCAAGGTCAAGTGGACTTTACGAAAGATTTTTGGGTACGGCAGGCATTGAAGGGTTACAGAAAAGCGATGGTCAGACGGAATGCGAGAAGACCGGTTACATTTGAGATTTTACAGGGTATTATAAAGCAGCTGGAGAGGGTATGCTCCTCGGGTTACGAGGTGATGTTGTTCAAGGTGGCATTTTTGTTAGCGTTTTTTGGGGCTTTTAGAATAGGGGAACTGGTTAGCCCTTCTAAGAAAGTGCAAGGAGGTCTGAGTTATCAGGACGTGAAGTGTGAGGCAGAAGTTTTGCAGTTGTATTTGAGGAAATCTAAGACTGACCAACTGGGGAGAGGCAGGATGGTGCGGGTATATCCAGTTATGGGTTCGCAGTTGTGCCCAGTTGGGGCGGTTAGGGAGTTTTTGGGTGTTCGCCCAGTGGGACTGGGCCCCTTTTTTGGTACATTCGGGGGGTGAATTTTTATCCAGATTCCAATTTGGGGCAGTTTTTGCAAAATGTATACGGGGACTGGGGCTGATAGAGAAGAAATTCTCGTCACATTCCTTCAGGATAGGAGCAGCCACTGAAGCAGCCAGGAACGGATTGGGGGAGGAAACTGTGAAAAGGATTGGTAGGTGGGAATCTAAGAGGTTTCAATCTTATGTGCGGCCCAACCTGGTGATCAGTTTGTAGGTGCAGTATTTCGGTAATAGAGATATGGCTGGGTGTTGAAGCATTAATGGGTTTTGTTTTGTTTTTTACTATAGCATGGTTTTCTCTGTGTTTTTCTATTTCAGATTTGCTGCCGGGGATGGTCTGGATCATGGGCCATTCCTATGTGGCATGGGGGGCCCGGAGAGGGGACGCCCGTTATGAGGGTAGGCAATTGGGCTTTAGCAGGAGGGAAGCGTGCATAAAGTGGTTGGGGATCCCAGGTATGTTATGGGGTAGATTGGTGTCGGAGGTGCATCGTTACGTGCAACGTGATAGGCCGCCGGATGTATTGGTAATACATGCAGGCGGTAATGACCTGGGCGTTAGAGCCATGGTAGACCTAAAGCACGACATCAAGTTGGACGTTTCGCATTTAAGAGAAGCTTTTCCAAAAATGGTTATTGTCTGGTCAGACATGGTGGCCCGTACATCATGGAGGATGGCCAGATCAGTTGAAGGGGTCAACAGGGCCCGTAAAAAAATAAATAGGGAAGTAAGTAAATTTGTAGTGATTAATGGTGGTCTGGCGGTTAGGCATATGGAACTCGAGTTTGAGACGTGGAGGTATTTAAGAGCGGATGGAGTACATTTGAATGAGGTGGGAATTGATTTGTGGGCCCTGGGGCTACAGGATGGAATACAGAGAGCACTTCGGGTGTGGAGGGGCACCCAAGATTAAGGTATTATTCTTGGGCGCTGTGGCGGGCGTTGGTCTGGGCAAAAAGCAAGGTAAATGGCAAAAGTAAGAGTCTTTTTGGGAGCTAGCGTTGATATGGCTCATGATGGTGGTTCCCGGTTAACGGAGGTTAGCCGGGAAGTGATAATGGGGCACTGCGGTCATTGCTAGTCTCTGAGCCAGCTTGTCGGCTTGAGGCCTATTTGATAGATTTGATGGGACCGCAGTGCAAGTCCTGTTATGGACACAGAGGATGATCAAGATATTGCTCAGACCAACGCATGATAATTAAGCAGGTTGTTTTAACAGATGTTGTTTTTGTTGTTGATGTTTGTCTATTTATGATAGATAATGTTGATATGTTATATTTTTATATTTAAGATTATTTGTTTAATAAATTAGGCCGCTACGGCCTTTTAATACTCCAAGCTCGGTGTGGTTTGAGTCATTGGGGTAAGAGGGTAGTGGGTTGCTATTAGGGGTAAAAATGACATCTGTAATCCGTCAGTCATGTCTTGTCTACAGTCAAGCATGGTGGTGGGAGTGTCATGGTCTGGGGCTGCATGAGTGCTGCCGGCACTAGGGAGCTACAGTTCATTGAGGGAACCATGAATGCCAACATGTACTGTGACATACTGAAGAAGAGCATGATCCCCTTCCTTCAGAGACTGGGCCGCAGGACAGTATTCCAACATGATAACGACCCCAAACACACCTCCAAGATGACCACTGCCTTGCTAAAGAAGCTGAGGGTAAAGGTGATGGACTGGCCAAGCACGTCTCCAGACCTAAACCCTATTGAGCATCTGTGGGGCATCCTTAAATGGAAGGTGGAGGAGCGCAAGGTCTCTAACATCCACCAGCCCTGTGATGCCGTCATGGAGGAGGGGAAGAGGACTCCAGTGGCAACCTGTGAAGCTCTGGTGAACTTCATGCCCAAGAGGGTTAAGGCAGTGCTGGAAAATATTGGTGCCCACACAAAATATGGACACTTTGTAAAAATATTTACAAAAATGTGAGGGGTGTACTCACTTTTGTGAGATACTGTATATATATATATATATATATATATATATATATGTAGCACTAACTCACGGTGGAGCTGCTGTTTAAAGCGGGCTGTTAGCGCCACCTTGTTACCTGTAATTTCACCAACACCGGGTCTAGGGGCCCTCGTTGAGTTTACTATAAGACAATGTAGGCACCAGTCACTTGAGTACTTTTCCAATGCTTTAATGGGAGATAACTGTATATAACTATATATATATATATATATATATATATATATATATATATATATATATATATATATATATCTTTTTTTTAAGCAGAGACCCTGGAGAATAAAACGATGGGTACACGATAGCTGAACAGCTGTTTTTCAAACACAATTTGTTTGGAGAAAAATACACTTTAATGAATTTTAGTGGACACAATTTATATAATACCCAATTTTCACCAATTTTCCCAATGTTACACCGAGTAAATAGATAGCAAGCATGTATTGCCTCAGAATTGCACACACCCCAATGGCAACAAACTACGATACTTAAAAATCTCCACAAGTGACGCTTTAAAAGCCTTTACAGTTTAGAGTTACACAGGAGGTCTGGCCCTAGAATTATTGCTCTTACTCTAATGTTTGCGGTGATACCTCACACGTGTGGTGCGATCACAGTTTACATAAGTGTGTGGGACCTACATACGTGTTTGCCTTTGCACGTTAGCTTGGGGGGGTGGGGGTCTGGGGTACTTTCAATTTTTTGTTTAATTTTAATTTTATTATGTACTTTATTTCAGTTTATTTTTTTACACTGTCCTTTTAATTTTTTTTTTAACCACTTGACCCCCCCCTTCATGACCAGGGCACTTTTTTGTTATACGGCACTGCGTTACTTTGACTGACAATAGCGCGGTCATAAGACACTGCAGCCAAATAAAATTCATGTCCTTTTTTTTCCCACAAATAGAGCTTTTCTGACAGACTCCATGGCAGCCTACGTGTGGGTTAACCCCACCTCCTCTCCGATGCTATAGGACCCCACTCCCATAAATTTGAGCTCACAGCCAAGGACTGCATTCCTTTTTGTCCTCCTCAGTGGACCTATAGCGTATGCACTTACGTTTTCTCACATGACGTCCATTCCGGATGAATAAGGCCTGAGCGGGCCAGCGTCGGCCATACCAATCAAGCGTTGTGAAAAAAGCCCAGGGCCCAGCCACGGGCGGGCGAGCGGCTTCAGGCATGCATGTCCCAGTGGTGGGGGGGGTGCAGCCTGCGTATGTCCAGGAGGGGACGTCTAACGCAGTGCAGTTGGCTGGCAAGGTCTAGAGT
Source organism: Lithobates septentrionalis (assembly GCA_037952835.1). NCBI lineage: Eukaryota > Metazoa > Chordata > Amphibia > Anura > Ranidae > Lithobates > Lithobates septentrionalis. The sequence goes on from JBBDGP010002256.1 coordinate 704,443, forward strand.
CTTCAGCAATTTTCTACATGTCAGCGGTTTGTGTATGCTTGTTGGTATGCTTGTTTGTGGTGTCCATATTAGTTCTGCTTCTGTGTTCCAGGGCGCCGCATCACTTCTGAGTCGCGGATGAGCGTCTGCGCATGCACGAGGCCACGGGTAAAACCGTGGCTTGAATAGCGTATGCGCAGCTCGCGGAGGGCCCTGTGGCCGTGCAGGCGCCTGATGACGGGTCGCTACGGCGCAGGCGCAATTGGGGCATGGTGGTGACATCACCAGGGTGGGGAATTTAAAAAGCCTGTCAGCCCCTGTTACTGTGGGACTTCCTGCGGGCATTGTGCGGCACCTTCCCCAAGCCCTGGGCGTCCAGCATTTGGTAAGCATCAGTTTGGGACTGTGTTGGGGGGGTGGCTCTTAAAGGGGAAGCAGCATTCCTTTGTGTTACAATATCCCCTGTTTTGTCCCTTGTCCTAGGACTGTTTGGTGTTCCCTGCAGGCTGTAGAATCTTTGCCTGGGCTTCCTCCAGGGTGCCATGGACAGGCCACCGCCTCCATGCGGCCAGCCCTCACGCACAAGGCATGAGCGGGTGAGGGTGAGGGGCCAGGCTCGTGGATGGTCATGCGTTCTGACGACATGCCTCTGTTTCCCTACCTTTTCTCCTTTTCAGTCCTTCCAGGTCAGATAGCCAGTTCGTGGCATAGGACCACAGAGACCTTGCCAGGCCACAACGTCAGCGTTCTTCATCCAGGTCCAAATGTGACTCCCCGTCTAGGACCCATCAACAGAGGAGATGTTCCCATTCCTCCTTCTGACAACGCACCCACCGCCATGACAGCAGTTCTGACTGCAGAGCCTGCTGGGGATGTGGAACACGAGTCCCGGGGGAAAGTCTTAATGCAATCCATGCTATGCCCAGGCGGTCAGGGAAAAAAGAGACTGAAATCCAATGAATGGAGTCTCTAGTGAATCATGTGGTGCAGCAGTCCCTGAAGGAGTGGTGTACAACCCGCACGCAGAGCCAGTCCACCACTATATCTGGCTCTTTGGCTGATGAGGCACAGGAGGAACTGGGTCTGTCCTAGCTTTTTTGATGCATCTCCTGGGTCTTCAGATAGCGAAGTGGAGGAAGACGAGTTTCTTGGAGGCTTCGACTTTGCCCTAGTCTCACCACTGAATAAAGCGGTCAAAGAGGCCCTCAAATGGGAAGATCCTTCTACTCCCCCAGATAAGCAAAGAAAATTCTTTAAGCACTTGGGGAAGCAGCGCTTTAATTTTCCACTCCTATCAGAGTTGAATGACATTATTGTGGAGGAGTGGGGTAAAGTGGAAAAGAAGACCTCTCTGTCAAATAAAACCTCAAGACTCTACCCTTCAAGGCAGATGACGTGAAACACTTGGAAAATGCTCCCCTGGTAGACGCGGCACTGATGCAACTGGCTAAACACATTACTCTTCCTCTGGAGGATGGTGAATCCTTCAAGAATAGGCTTGAGAGGAGAATAAATCAAGATCTCAAGACGATCTACGGGCTAGCTGGTATGGCCTGCAAGCCTGCCTTGGCCCTCGCGGCCATGTCCAAGCAATGGAAGCCTGGACAGAAAATGTGTATTTCATGCTCAGGGTCGTTTCAGAAGAACTGGCCAGGGGTTTGGCTGTCCAAGAGTTGAAGCTAGCAACGGCTTTCCGGGGGGAGGCGTCCATCGATCTTATCCGCCTGTTGGCCTGGACAATGCTAAGCGGGCCTTATGGTTGCACCCTTGGCTCGCTGATCCAGCTTCCAAGCAAGCCTGGTGTAGGATCCCCTTTGAAGGGCCCTCCTTATTTGGCAACAGGCTGGACAGCCCAATAGCCCAGGCCATGGGTGGAAAGTCTGGCTTCTGGCCCCAGGATAGGCGCCTGTTCGGCCAGAAGAGGTCCCAGCAGAGAAGATGCAGCATTGAGCGTTCAAGGGAAGTACGCTCCTACACGCCCAGCCAGGATTTCAGAAGGAATTGGAGGAGTAAGCAGACTTCCTTCCAAAAGTCTGCCAAAAGCCAGGCGTCCACTGGACGTGATCCAGCTAAGTCGTTTTGAGATTGGGCCCGCCCAGGCGGGTCAGGTGGGGGCTTGTTTGCTTCCCCTCCGGCACGTCTGGGCGGCCTCAATCTCGGACTACTGGACTATCAGGACGGTCTCCTCAGACCACACATGGTCCTTCACCAGTACTCTTCCCCTCAGGTTTATTCCTATCCTGCTACCGCGGTTAGAAGAAAAAAAGCAGGTGCTAATGTCCTATGTGGATTCGCTAATGGCGCAGAGTCACTGGCGAGGAATTCCAAGGGGTGTACTCCCCTCTCTTCTTAGTGTTAAAGAAAAATGGCACATGGCGCCCCGTTATAGACTTAACGTACGAAAAATTCTAAATGGAGACTCTGTCTACCATCCAGCAAGCCATGCAACCAGGCGACTCGCTAGTCTCAATCGACTTAAACGATGCCATGAGCCTGTAGTGGAAGAATTTCACAAATACTTCTGGTTTGCGGTTGGGAAAGAACATCTTCAGTTCACCTGCCTCCCTTTTGGGCTGACAACCTCACCTCGGGTCTTCTCGAAAGTTCTTCTGGCCATGGTGGCCCTCATCAGAACAAAAGGAATACGGCTGTACCACTATCTCGACGACCTTCTCTTGCTATCTCAAGACAAGGAGCAGCTGCTGATCCACAGAGCTCAGGTCATCACCACACTGCTCAAGTTTGGTTAGCTGCTAAACCTAGAGAAAAGCCATCTGGAACCAGTACAGGCCCTGGTATACCTATGGGCCCAGTTCGACACTGTGGAAAGTACCATTTCTCTGCCAGTGGAGAAGATCATATGAGAGAGTCTAACCTCCTCATATCTGAGGGCCTCACAGTGCCTAAAAATCATCAGCACAAAGGTTTCTACGACCCCCATGGTCAAATGGTCTCTGTGGAGGCTACGCCCTTTCCAGACAGGGTTGCTCCAGCAATGGGACTCAGGAGGCAGCAACCAACTTATTCACATAACGACAGTAATGAGTAACATTACGGAGAAAGTTCCAAAGAAATAGTTTCTTTCCAGCTTAAGCAGCACTCAAAAAAAAAACACATAAATAAAAGTTTAAAAAAAAATTGCATATGAGCAACCAGCACTCTAAAAATATAAAAAAAAATATATAAAAATTGTGACAGTCCAGGCTGAGTAATTTCTAATGAGACAGTTCATACCATTACAGAAATGTTCCACCGTCACCAAACTGGCGGCCCTCCAGCTGTTGCGAAACTACAAGTCCCATGAGGCATTGCAAGGCTGACAACTAAATGCATGACTCCCACAGGCAAAGGCATGATGGGACTTGTACTTTCGCAACAGCTGGAGGGCCGCCAGTTTGAGACCCCTGCCTGCCTTATAGGAATTGCACTCACCGGACTCCTAATTATCAATCGCCTTAGTGAATCAATCCAGATTCATCTCAGCAACTAAAGGACATCAGTGTGCGATTTCAGTAACGATCAAATCGACATCGAGATATGGCGTCCTGATCCTGAACATTCCAGACTGAACACACCCGCAATCCTCTTATTCTACTCAAGCATATAGAAGGAAAAGGAATCCTCAAAGTTTGAAACAGCAAACTTTTATTGTCCCAAAAACACCCGACCCTTAAGCAATGGTGTCCCTAGGGGGGGCAGAGGGGGCCCTGACCCCCCCAACATTATGCTGTGCCCCACCATGTGCCCCCCCCCCCCCCCCCCCATTAGAAAAAAAAATGTTTTTTTTTACAAAAAGGCAATGTCTAAGAGGAAGAGCGTCCCCAGTCAGCTCCTGCATCCTCATTGGCAGGGAGAAGAGCGAGTTGCAGGAAGGACTCCACCAGGACTCTCAGTTACTGAAAAAACAGATTGATTTTTCCCGTCCTTAGGTCAGGAGAACCAGCTTGTAAATTCCAAGAGATGCCAGACCAGCGCTGTCAATAGCAGGGGCAGGACAGCAAGAGGAGGCTGGGGAACCCCACAGTGGCAGAACACCAGGGCCCGGAGGCAAGACAACCTTTGCAACCCTGATAGTTCTCCCACTGCTTTGGATCCTTATATTTTCTTGGTATGCTGGTGACATATATCTCTTGTTTTCTGCCACCCTGCGGGGCCCAATACAGTAGGAAGGGAGCTCACTGCAGAACATGTGAAAGGGCCCGTTGTGGGATCGTAGTAAAGGGCCCCAGGATATATATATATATATATATATATATACATATACATACACATAATTGCATTTTATAGTTGCCCCCCTACTTTTGTCCCTGTCCCCCCATGTGCCCCCCCTAAATATGAAAGCTGGAGACGCCACTGCCCTTAAGCTATTGCACTTACACGAAGATATATTTAAAACAGCAGTCAGGTATAATATACACTGCTGGTGAAAGCAGTTCCGATAATCTCACCACCTGAGAAAGAAACAGATCGTTCGTGGTGGTTCCCGGAGGAGACTCGGAACAAATCCCCAGTGCAGCAAGCCGTGTGATCTCCCGAGATTGTTACTGAAATCGCACGCTGATCTCCTTTAGTTGCTGAGATAAATCTGGATTGATTCACTAAGGCGATTGATAATTAGGAGTCAGGTGAGTGCAATTAATACAAGGTGTGGTAACCAGTGAAGGGACAAGGTATTTCAGTGCCCAGGGCGAGGATGCCAAAATGCGCCCCCCCCCCCCCCACGCAGCTCAGGGGCGGAGCCAGTAGAAGCATTTGCCGCACACATAAACATATGTGATGGTTGCAGAGTGCACCAGTATTACTATTTAAATTTGTGATTGGTCATCACAATGATCGCAAAGCACACATCCAATTAGATTGCTTTGATGACGACTTGGTCCGCCGCCAATAACGAGTAACCACAAAAAGGTATCAGTAGCTGGTATCAGCGACTATTTAAGCACAAGTATCGGCACTCCGAATTGCCAGTCCAAAAACAGGTATTGGTGCAACCCCAGCGTGTGCCCAGCTTTAGACAACGCATCAGGGTGTTTAACCACTTCAGCCCCGGACCATTTGGCTGGCCAAAGACCAGAGCACTTTTTGCTATTCGGCACTGCGTCGCTTTAAATGACAATTGCGCCGTCATGCGACGTGGCTCCCAAACAAAATTGACGTCCTTTTTTTCCCCCCACAAATAGAGCTTTCTTTTGGTGGTATTTGATCGCCTCTGCGGTTTTTATTTTTTGCGCTATAAACAAAAATAGAGCGACAATTTTGAAAAAAAACGCATTATTTTTTACTTTTTGCTGTAATAAATACCCCCCCAAAAATATATCAAAAAAACAATTTTTTTCCTCAGTTTAAGGCCGATACGTATTCTTCTACATATTTTTGGTAAAAAAAAAAAAAAAAAAAAAACAATAAGCGTTTGATTGGTTTGCGCAAAAGTTATAGCGTCTACAAAATAGGGGATAGTTTTATGGCATTTTTATTAATATTTTTTTTTTCTACTAGTAATGGCGGCGATCTGCGATTTTTTTATCGTGACTGCGACATTATGGCGGACACATCGGACAATTTTGACACATTTTTGGGACCATTGTCATTTTTACAGCGATCAGTGCTATAAAAATGCACTGATTACTGTAAAAATGACACTGGCAGTGAAGGGGTTAACCGCTAGCTGGCTAGGAAGGGGTTAAGTGTGTCCTAGGGATGTGTTCTAACTGTTAGGGGGCGTGGCTACGAGTGACACATCACTGATCACAGCTCCCGATCACAGGGAGCAGAGATCAGTGACAGTGTCACTAAGCAGAACGGTGAGATGCTTGTTTACATTAGCATCTCCCCGTTCTTCAGCTCCGTGAGGCGATCGCGGGTATCCCCGCGGACATCGAGTCCGCGGGACCCGCGATCCTACTCACGGAGCTCGCGGCAGGGTCGCGTGCGTGTGCCACCGGCAGCGCGCACGCGACCACGCGGCGGCAAATTCAAAGGGACGTACAGGTACGCCCAATTTGCCCAGCCGTGCCATTCTGCCGACGTAAATGTACATGCAGCGGTCGACAAGTGGTTAATGGACTCAAAGACAAAGCTCCTGGGCAAACAAATCTGCAAAGATGAGAATAAAGACAACAGGGAAAACAATTGCTATTGTTAGTACTCATGCACAAGAACACAATGCTGTAGGTGAGCATGCACTATACAATCTGATTGTACAATCTCTGCATTTCCTTTAGATTTACCAAAACTTTGTTATATATGGACAAACTTAAAACAATTAATTTAAGTAGTATCCAGTATCAGGCAGGACTTTGTACTACATAGTTGGTGGTAGATCCAAAAGAAATTGTACAATCAGATTGTATAGTGTATGGTAAGCTGGAGGCTGGCCATAGATGGATCAGGTTTTTTTTTTTAGTCCATGTCTGATCAAAAAAAAAACTGAGCAGATCCACACAACTAAGGTGGATGGGCGAATCCTTTCCCAGAGCCTAGACGGAATTACCCGTCTAGGCTCTGAAGACAGGGGTTCTCCCCTGAAACGCGTCAGCCATTGCCTCATCTACCTGATGTCCGGTCCAGGTTTTTGACGTTTGATTCTGCTCACCTGCAGCTATTGTCTATGCCTGATATTTCATGTTTATTTGTGAGTATTCATTTGCTGTTTTATCTTTTTAATAAATGTTACCAGTGGTAATGCACTAGGTCGGTGCGCCCTCCTTTCTTTCCTTTTTTTATAGTCTATGAATACCCATTATTCTGAGGAGAGCTGCAAGACGGCAATTACCACTGAGGCATTCGGTCATACCACACATTGAGGAACTCAATACCCGAGCGCAGGAGAGATTTCTGGTTTTGTCCACTGTGAGGAACATAGTGAGGAAATGGAAGACCACAGACACAGTTCTTGTTAAGGCCAGAAGTGGCAGGCCACATAAAATATTGGAGAGGCAAAGATGAAGGATGGTGAGACCGGTCAAAAACACGGACCATCTCCAAAGACCTACAACATCAACTTGCTGCAGATGGTGTCACTGGGCATCCTTCAACAATGCAGCACACTTTGCACAGGGAGAAGCTGTATGGGAGAGAGATGCGAAAGAAGCCTTTTCTGCACACACCCCACAAACGGAGTTGCGTGGGGTCTGCAAACGCACATTTGGACAAGCCAGCTTCATTTTGGAATAAGGTGCTGTGGACTGCTGAAACAAAGATTGAGTTATTTGGTCATAACAAGGGGCGTTATGCATGGCGGCAAAAGAACACAGCATTCCAAGAAAAACACTTGCTACCCACAGTAAAATTTGGTGGAGGTTCCATCATGCTGTCGGGCTGTGTGGCCAGTGCCGGTACTGGGAATCTGGTTAAAGTTGAGGGTCGCATGGATTCCACTCAATATCAGCAGATTCTTGAGAATAATGTTGAGGAATCAGTCACAAAGTTGAAGTTACGCCGGGGCTGGATATTTCAACAAGACAACGACCCAAAACACTGCTCAAAATCTACTCGGGCATTTATGCAGAGGAACAAAGTAAAATGTTCTGGAATGGCCATCCCAGTCCCCAGACCTGAATATCATTGAACATCTGTGGGGTGATTTGAAGCGGGCTGTCCATGCTCAGCAACCATCAAACCTAACTGAACTGGAGATGTTTTGTAAGGAGGAATGGTCGAAAATACATTCATCCAGAATCCAGACGCTCATTACAGGCTATAGGAAGCGTCTAGAGCAGGGGTCTCAAACTGGCGGCCCTCCAGCTGTTGCAAAACTACAAGTCCCATCATGCCTCTGCCTATGGGAGTCATGTTTGTAACTATCAGCCTTGCAATGCCTCATGGGACTTGTAGTTTCGCAACAGCTGGAGGGCCACCAGTTTGAGACCCCTGGTCTAGAGACTGTTATTTCTGCTAAAGGAGGCTCTACTAAATATTGATGTGATTTTTCTGGTTGGGGTGCCCAAATTTATGCACCTGTTTAATTTCGTTTTAATGCATATTGCACATTTTCTGTTAATCCAATAAACCTCATTTTACTACTGAAATATTACTGTCAGTTATTTGATAGATCAAAATGAAATTGCTGATCCAAACAAATCCAAATCCAAATATTTATAAATGACAATCATGGAAATTGTCAGGGGTCCCTAAACTTTTGCATACGACTGTATGAATGGAGTGCTAACATGGGGATGTGCACAACACCTATGTAACGCCAGTGCTGATAAAAGTCAGCCCTGCATGGGAGACACATGTTTGCACCTTTTGTGAATGGACCCTTACTAAAAAGAACATTAGTCTCCACAGAAATTACAGTAATTTTTTTTTTTTTTTGAAAAGCCAGTGGCGTGCAAAACACATCCAAAAGCTTCCACCCGGTGCCAAAAAAAGTGCACACACAGAGAGTGAAACACAAAAACGTGCAACGGGTGTTTACACTGATCCTCCACTAGGGAAGGACCTTACCCTGATCCCCCGGGGCGTTAGGCTCCAGACTGGGGACTGAGGTACTTCACTTGGGTCCATCCAGCCGAAACCAGACGGACCCCCGTTCTCTGGAAGGTCTGCCGAAACAGACCCACCCAAGTACTAGGTGGGACTCCCCCGAAGGGAGACCCCATGAGGGAGGGCGAACCAGGCCAGAAGGTCTATTAGCCACCCCCTCCCAAGACTTTCAGAGTAGGCCCGAGGACCCACACCCTACTCATAACACAGTGACTAACGTGTATACACATCAAACAAAAAAAATACAAAAAAGTGACAAACACAGGGATAAATAAAATGAAAGTGGGGAGAAGGAAGGTGAGAGAGTGAAAAGTGACCATTGTGTAATACAGTGGCCGGCCCTCCGGCCAGGAATAAAAATTTCCCCTGGTCCTAGCCAAAAGGCTTGGCCCTAGAGGCAGGTGTGAAAAACGTGTGTTGTGGTGAAGTGACCATGGTGCCATAAATCAAGTGCCGAAACACTGTGACTGTACGGCACCCCTAAACTGCCACTTCAGGGGCACATTCATCACTGGCTTTTTGTGCAACCCTGACCCCCGACCCAGACCACAGCAGCCCCCACCCCAGGCAGGAAGGCATGAAGTTCTGGAAGCTTGGTGAGAGCCCTTTACCATCAGGCCTCACCGTCAATCCATCCCTCCTGCCTAATTACATTCGGGGAAATACTGACCACTCCCCCCCCTCCCAAAGGAGGAGTAAGTGTTCTCTCCCGAAAAACTGTCCGGAGCTAGAGCTGCCCCAATCTAGGCCAGAAGGCCAGGGACCCGACCCTTCAACCTGACCCAGTGGCTCTCCATCCCCATCAGAAGGCTTCCCTTTCGGTTACGAACCGCTCCGGGTTACCTTTACTCCAGCAGGTTTTGCAAAGCAACCACCATTCCTTCTCCACTTCACCGTAGATCAGGGACAGAAGCAAGCGCCACCTCCTGGAAACTCATAAGAACAGATACTGCACTTGATCTTAGCCAAAAGGCACAGCAATTACAGTAATATGAAGGATGAAAGTTATCTGCCAGCTGAGAGACAGAACACTCAGTTTGGCCATGCAGCAGAGAGGAGGAGACCCGAGGGGGAAGGGCACAGGAGGAGGGGGCACTACACAGAGGAGGAATGGGCTCCAAGATCGTTCAGAGCAGGGACAGATAAAAACAGGAGCCAAGGTGGGGGCGGAGGTTGTGATCTCCCACAGACATTGGGACACTGTGAAAGATAAAGCAGGAGAGATAGAGATGCCTGGAGAGGGGGGAGAGAAGCCGCTGTTCGGGGCAAGGAGAGGAGCAGGAAAGTTGTGCATCTAGAATCAATCAGAAAAGCACTGACAACTGATGTCTTCCCAACCTGTTGCGCCCGCCTGCTCCGCTCTCCTGATGCTCAGAGAACAGTACAGTGCCCTGTGCAGGCAGGGGGGACGGGTGTAGTGCTACGATGCAGGGACAAAGCCGCTCTCTGTCTTCTGTGCTACATTCGGCAGCATATTATACTGTACTGGGCAGGGCTGTACTCTGCAAACTGTGCCCTCTTCCCACACCAAATCATACCGCCCAGGGCAGCTTCCCCACCCACCCAGCCCTAGTACCGGCCCTGGTGGTGACGGTGGAACATTTCTGCTATGATATGAACTGTCTCATGAGAACTTAAAACCTGGACTGTCACGGTTTTTATATTTTTAGAGTGCTGGTTGCTCATATTTTTTTTTTTTTTTTTTATTTATGTGTTTTTTTGTTTTGTTTTTAGTGCTGCTTAAGCTGGAAAGAACCTATTTCTTTGGAACTTTTTTGCTTTCTCCTTAAAGTGGTTGTAAACCCTTACAGACCACTTTGACCTACAGGTAAGCCTAGATGTGCACATCCCTCACTTCTCTTCCTATCACTGTCATTGTCAGCATTTAATGACAAGGTCATCCCTGACATATTTTATATTAGTTACACTAATATAGTCACTTTACTCATTTTATTATCCCTCATATGATCAATTCAAGCTATAATAGATTATTACAACACTTTCTGACCGCCCAACAGTTAAATTTAACCACTAACCTATATGGGTATATTCATGAGCTAATGCTCTGACAATTTTCGTAGGTTCCGGCCCCACCCCCCAGTGGTGTGTTGGTGGGGGGGCAATTATACGTGTGACTCCTTGCAAGCCATATCAAGTGGATTCCTGTTCCCCCTTCTTCCGGGGTGCTGCTGCGTGCGGGCACACTGGATGGTTGGGCTGCTGTGTGGGGAGGCTCTGATCGAGGGGTACATCCAAACTCAGTGGTAATTATGTGCAAAGTGTTACTAAACATGTTGCTAAACAAACTTGCCTATGCTGTAATTCTTTTAAATAAGCTGGATATACTGTTATAAATTTTTCTTTTTTCTGTAGCAAACTCATCCTCTGAAGAGACCCCAAAATTCATGGGTCGAAACGCGTCAGGATTGTTATGCAATAGCCTTATCATATGCTGTGTATAACCTATGTTTGCTATTATATGTATTTGGTATGGGTATTTTCCCACTGGAGCTCCTAACTTATATTTATATGTTGTTACATTCATTCATTATCCTTCAATAAAGCATTTTAATATTTTGTTTACTGCCTTGCTCACATCTATAGTTAGCTGCCTAAAAACCCCGCTCGGGGGACCTTTTCCCATTTTTCTTGTCCATATTGGGGTGAGCAGCATTGACTCCTTAATGTGTCTTCCCTCTTTGCTATACAAATTTGGGTGGTTAAACACCCCTTCCCCCATTTGACACATGGGAGTTAGACATGAGCTGTGCACGGTCTGTTCTCCTGTATATATCCCTCTGTGTTAATCCTAGATACCACATAGATTATATCCATATATTTTCCAAAAATGTGTTAAATCGCATGTAAATCGCATATTAGGATTTTAAGTAGACTCTCAATAAGAGGACTAAATCGGAATTATATTTCTTCCCTTGAGCTCACTAAATCAGTTACGCTCTGGTATTGTGAGTCTGTATTATTATTATACTTGAGTCTATAATCCATAGCCTTGTTCGTGGTTGCGAATAGAGTAAAATCGCATCGCAACCGTGAGGGATCCACTGGATCCGATGCAAATTTCCTTATTTGGGTTGCTATACATTTACTATTTTGTGTATCTGGGAGTTATTTTTGTGTATTTGAGAGTCATTTCCTTTCAAACAAATCTATTTAAACGTTGAAATTATGTTGCCATTTCTGGGTTGTTGTGGTTTTTACATATTTTTGGGAATATTGTTAGAATTGTCAGTGCACAGTTTCCAATGTTTACTTTGTATTATCAATAAGCAATTATGTAGAAAACTTTTGTTATTTGTTGTTTTTCATAAATCGCATTTGTGAGCTCGTTTGTGTGCCTCTCGATCGGCGCCTCCCCGCTTGCAGCTTGCGCCATCGGGGCCCCTGCGATGCCTGCACTGTCGCGTGCTCCCTGGGTCGGGGATCATGTTCCCTGATGTGTCTTCCTGGCAGGGTGGGGAGCTCAGTCACCTGCGCTCCCCTTGTCTCTCCCATTGGATGGCCGGATTCCCGGATCGGCCACCCATGGGCGTGATTACCCTGCCGGCGGCATCCCCCATCACCTTTGGACGTTGCGTGCGGTGTGCGCACACGTGCGGGTCGCGTGTGCGTGCGGCCACATGATGTCACGTATTTTACGGCGAAGGTGAGGACAGATGTCGGGGCTTCGCCTTGATGGACGCCGAGGGAGCCACACGAGGCCTGCCAATGGTGGCCACAGCCTCACTCTACACTCCGGGGTTAAGGGGCGGAAGAAACGATACCTGTTGTCAATTTCAGTACTAATTAAGGACACTATTTAATGAGGGTGGATTTGGGTGTGATCCCTCCACTTCCTCCTTGGACAGCCAGACTCTTTTTCCTCAACAGTAGGAGTGAGTAAGAACTTATGATTCATCTGATTATCAATGCTCTGCCAGACCCCATAGAATAATATTTTACTTATATTTAATTTTGATTTATGTGCACACCAGCTCTGGATGCCGTAGACTTAGATACTTGGCAATATCATGCACTTTTTCCTCAAATTCACACATCACACATACACTCATTTGTTTTGTGTTGGTTTTTATTTATATATTATATATATATATATATATATATATATATATATTTTTTTTTTTTTTTTGTTTGTTTCTCTGCTGTTTAAACACTCACTCGCATCATTTTCATGCATTCCTTTTTTCACACAGACTTAGATACTTGGCAATATCATGCACTTTTTCCTCAAATTCACACATCACACATACACTCATTTAGGTTTTTTTTTTTTTTCTCTGTTTAAAACACTCACTCGCATCATTTTCATGCACATTCCTTTTTTCACATATATTTTACATGTTATTATTCACTGTGCACATCCCTCACTTCTCTTCCTATCACTGTCATTGTCAGCATTTAATGACAAGGTCATCCCTGACATATTTTATTAGTTACACTAATATAGTCACTTTACTCATTTTATTATCCCTCATATGATCAATTCAAGCTATAATAGATTATTACAACACTTTCTGACCGCCCAACAGTTAAATTTAACCACTAACCTATATGGGTATATTCATGAGCTAACGCTCTGACAATTTTCGTAGGTTCCGGCCCCACCCCCCAGTGGTGTGTTGGTGGGGGGGCAATTATACGTGTGACTCCTTGCAAGCCATATCAAGTGGATTCCTGTTCCCCCTTCTTCCGGGGTGCTGCTGCGTGCGGGCACACTGGATGGTTGGGCTGCTGTGTGGGGAGGCTCTGATCGAGGGGTACATCCAAACTCAGTGGTAATTATGTGCAAAGTGTTACTAAACATGTTGCTAAACAAACTTGCCTATGCTGTAATTCTTTTAAATAAGCTGGATATACTGTTATAAATTTTTCTTTTTTCTGTAGCAAACTCATCCTCTGAAGAGACCCCAAAATTCATGGGTCGAAACGCGTCAGGATTGTTATGCAATAGCCTTATCATATGCTGTGTATAACCTATGTTTGCTATTATATGTATTTGGTATGGGTATTTTCCCACTGGAGCTTCTAACTTATATTTATATGTTGTTACATTCATTCATTATCCTTCAATAAAGCATTTTAATATTTTATTTACTGCCTTGCTCACATCTATAGTTAGCTGCCTAAAAACCCCGCTCGGGGGACCTTTTCCCATTTTTCTTGTCCATATTGGGGTGAGCAGCATTGACTCCTTAATGTGTCTTCCCTCTTTGTTAGACTAGATTAAGGCTTACCTGTAGGTCCAAGAAATATCTCCTAAACCTACACAGTTTAGGAGATATTTGCAAAAAGACAGGCGCGCAGGCGCACTGAGCTGCTAACAGCAATATGCCATTAGTGGCGGCTCCCGTGCGCATGCACGGGAGTGACGTCATCGCGGCTCCGGCCAATCACAGAGCCGGAGCCATGATACCGGGAAAGAAGATGGACACTCCGTAGCAGAGGGGACAGCGGTGACATCGCAGGCTCCTGTGTCAGGTAAGTGACACATAATGGGCTACTATGCTATGCATAGTAGCCCATTATGCTTTACCTTTACAGAGAAACAAAGAGGAAGTAAACCCTGATGGGTTTACTTCCTCTTTAATGCTATATTTGATTTCAAATTTGACTGTCAGTGAACGTAACAAATACGAATTTATCCGAAGTTACGAATTATCCAAAACGAATGCTGCATCTAAACAAATTGAATGGAACAAATTAATAATAAATAATAATATTAAAATGTTGTTATTATTATTGTTATTTATTATTATTAATTCATTACGTTCCATTCCGTTTTTCCGGATCATTTATAACTTCGGATAAATTTGTATGTGTTACGTTCACTAACAGCCAAATTTGAAAGGAAATTACAATACCTATAATTTAATAGTTACTAGTAATTACTAATAGTTAAATTATTATTAGTTAACTATTATTTCAGATTTCCGAATTTTCGAATTTACAAATTCACTAATTTACTAATGTACGAATGCCCGAATTTACGAATTTCCAATTTTATCGAATTTACGAATATTCGGAAAAATTCGTGAAACGGGTTTTCGTTGATTCGAATATTCCCGAATTAACGAATTTGTCGAAATTCGTTAAAAACTAATTAGGAACTAAACAAATTGCACATGCCTATCAAGAAGTATTACACCTGGGGCCGATGCAGCCAGGCCTTCCGAGTAGATGTCCTGACAGATCATTCTCAGGTTTCTGCAGAGACTCCAAGCGGAAGAGGTCGAATGGTGGTAATAGCTCCTTACAGGCCAAACAGGCCATAGTTCCCCCTCCTGACCCAGCTCAGCTTTTGAGACCCGGTACCTTTTCCCCTCAGGCCAGGACCTTCTATCTCAGGGGGGAGTCTTGCACCATTGCCAAGCGCTATTGAGACTGATGGTCTGGTTCTTTGAGAGGGAGAGGCTGGAAACCCTCGGCTGTGCCACAGGTGTAACTTCCACCCTAATGAGTTCGAGAAGGGCAAGCAGAAATAAGGTCTACGGGAGAATATAGACCAAGTTCGTGGAATTTTCATCCTCTACGGGTGGTCATACAGAGATCCGGGAATTCAAGACATCCTGGAGTTCTTACAATCTGGTCTAGACCTGGCTCTGTCCATCAGCTCCCTCAGGGCTCAAGTCTCAGCCCTGTTAGCCTTCTCAGGAACATCATGGGCTGTTCACCCTCTAATCCGACAGTTCTTCAGAGGGGTGGCAAGACCTTTCCGATTTAACGAATTTGTCGAAATTTGTTAGACAAAACGAATTTGGAACGAAACAAATTGCACATGTCTAATAGATCCATATCCCTGCTTTGCAGGAACTCAGGATCAATGCCTTCCCTCCTGAGAGACCGGCGATCTGCCTTGTTTACATAAGCAGACTGCCATTCTGCCTGTGTACCGAAGGATCGGGGGGTGCCAGCGGCCATCGAATCTGTGGTACCCACCGATCAGCTCCTGCTGTGTACAATCACAGCGGGAGCGGGCCAGTGGCGGCGTGCATGCGCGCCCTAGACTTGGAAGTTTCTTAGTATGTGATCCAGCACAGCAGTGCCACCTTGGCGCCGTATAGGTAAGTTATACTGGCGGCAAGAGGTTTTAAACACGTGGGCCTGGAAGACTCACCTGCAGTAAACGTTTGATGAATGTCAGATTGACTGCTTTATAAATATGTTTTAAATGAATGTTATTTAGTTTGTGTTTGCCTCTACTTTTATACCATAACCCATTTAGGTTGGAGGATGACTGTGCCAGTTTTCATCTGACGTTGTGAAGCCCCAACAGGAAGAACAAAAGTGGAACTTCTCCCAAAAGAACAAACCAGTTGGATGTGACTAATTACCACCAGCTACTCTATACCATGACTTGGAAAAACATAAATGTCAACCTTCAACGTCAACTCCCATCCTCTTCTCCTATCCTTATAGTGCTATTGGTGTCATAACGTCTTGACTCATAGACTTTAATAATGTCCAGTAGGTAGGGATGAGAAGAGTGATTTTAACCACTTGCTGACCAGGCCTTTTTCTGACATGTTGTTTACAAGTAAAAATTTGTATTTTTTGCTAGAAAATTACTTTGAAACCCCAAAAATTATATATATATATTTTTTAGCAGAGACCCTAGAGAATATTGCAATATTTTTATGTCACACTGTATTTGCACAGCAGACTTTCAATCATATTTTTTTGGGGAAAAAAATACACTCAAATAAAAAAAAAAACATTAAAGTTAGCCAATTTTTTTGTATAATGTGATATTACGCCGAGTAAATAGATAACTAACACATCATGCTTTAAAATTGCGCACGCTCGTGGAATGGCGACAAACTACGGTACTTAAAAATCTCCATAGGCGACGCTTTAATTTTTTTTTACAGGTTACCTGTTTAGCATTACAGAGGAGGTCTAGTGTTAGAATTATTGCTCTCGCTCCAACGATCACGGGGATATCTCACATGTGTGGTTTGAACACACGCGCAACTTAAGTATGTGTTCCCTTCTGTGTGCGAGCTCGGATGCACGGGGCGCTTTAATTTTTTTTTCTTATTTATTTTACTTTATATTTTTACACTGTCCCTTTTTTATCACTTTTATTCCTATTACAAGGAATGTAAACATCCCTTGTAATAGAAAAAAGCATGACAGGTCCTCTTTATTGAGAGATCTCAGACCTCAGACCTCTCATTTACCCTTAAAAGCAAAACAAAAAAACAACAACTTTTGAACAAAGCATACAGTACAGAACTCAGTGCAAATAAATCATACAAAGGTCAGTTTCCAAATATCTTAAAATATGGTCCGTAGTCCAAATTCAATAAGGATAGAAAACATCCAAACTATCCCAATAGCCAAAAAAGTTTCATTTACAATTGTGCAAATGTGTCTGTAATCAAGAGATATTCATATCACTCTGGACTCTGGTACTGGTCACTGCTGGGGGTACTGAGATCTGTACTGGTCACTGCTGGGGGCACCGAGATCTGTACTGGTCACTGCTGGGGGCACCGAGATCTGTACTGGTCACTGCTGGGGGCACCGAGATCTGTACTGGTCACTGCTGGGGGCACTGAGATCTGTACTGGTCACTGTTGGGGGTACTGAGATCTGTACTGGTCACTGCTGGTGACACTGAGATCTGTACTGGTCATTGTCGAGAACACGGAGATCTGTACTGGTCACTGCTGGGAACACTAAGATCTGTACCGGTTACTGGTGGGAACACTGAGATCTGCACTGGTCACTGTCAGGGACCCAGATCTATACTGGTCGCTGTTAATGACACTGAGTTCTGTACTGGTCTCTGTTGAGGACACTGAGATCTGTACTGGGCTCTGTTGAGAACACTGAGATCTGTACTGCTCTCTGTTGAGGACACTGAGATCTGTACTGGTCTCTAGGTAAAAAAAGAAAATGTATCAAAAATAGCCACATTTCAAGGAAAACGACACACCAGAGGTATCGAAAGCAACAATATGGGAGGCTCATAAATCCGTTATCAGGGCAAAATTAATAGCTATATGGGCAAGAAAAAAACAAGAAAGGAAAAAAACATGCAGCAAATAATAAAGGAAATATATCAACTGGAGCGAAAACACAAAAATCAAATAAATAACAAAACTTTCTGCCTATTATCTCAAAAGAGAGAGCAACTAAAAGACTGGATGGAACAAGAAGAAAGGAAGGAGTATAACTGAGTAGTACAAGAAAAATTCATATGGGGCAATAAAGCAGAAAAATACCTTGCAAATTTGGTAAAAAAAAAAAAGTCTTTAAATTATATTGAGAAGATTAAAAACGAAAAAGGAGAAGTGGTAAATAAAACTACAGATATTGCGATAACATTTCAAAAATACTTCAGTTCCCTATACGCAATAAAAGGACAGGAAAGTTGGAAAGAAGCGAATACAAGAACAAAGAAGATACAAGAATATCTAAAAAATGCAAACTTACCAAAAATAAAAATAGACCAACTAGAAGAACTGGAAAAGAACATTACGCAAGAAGAGATAAAACTGGCATTAAAGGAAACTCCCGTAGAAAAAAGCCCAGGGCCAGACGGGTTAACGGTTAAATACTATAAAAAATTCGAAGAACAGCTGATCCCAAAACTATTAGAATATATGAATTCCATAGTGGAAGAAGAAGAAATAAGAAGTGAATCGTTACTAGCTCACATCACAATACTACCAAAAGAAGGGAAAGATAGAACTAACTGCTCAAGCTATAGGCCAATAGCACTACTGAACGTAGATACAAAGCTGTACTCCAAGATCCTGGCCACTAGAATAAAAAAGCTAATTCCACTTTGGATCAACTCAGACCAGACTGGTTTTGTTCCGGGGAGAGAGGGGCGGGACAACAGCCTAAAATCAATATTGATGCTGCACAAGAAGGTGCAGAATGAGACCCCAGTTCTATTCCTGTCATTGGATGCAGAAAAAGCATTCGACAGGGTAGACTGGGGTTTCATGATGGATACGGCACTTGGGACTCGGGAAAAAAATGATGAAGTGGATAACAAACTTGTATAAAGGCCCGACAGCAGTCGTAAAGGTAAACGGTAGACTCTCTCCACGGATTGATATGCAGAACGGAACACGGCAAGGCTGCCCATTGTCTCCACTATTATATGTATTGGCTTTAGAACCACTATTAGCAACGCTCCGCAATAATCAAGAGGTGGAAGGAGCGAGATTAGGAGGAAAAGAACATAAGATCGCAGCATACGCGGACGACATTTTGATGTACGTATCCAACCCAAGAGCGTCACTCCCAAACATATTGAAAGAAATAAAAAAATATGGAGAACTGTCAAACTTCAAAATTAATGCAATAAAAATGGAAATATTAAATATAGGACTAGAGAAAAAGGAAGTCCAGTTCTTACAAAAAGAATTCCCATTTACTTGGGTAAAAGAATTAAATTACCTCGGAATCAAAATAACCCCTAGAGTCGAAAAGATCTATCAGGCAAATTTTATCCCACTGATCAATGAGGTCAAAGAAGAAATGAAAAAATTAAGAATACAGCCACTTTCATGGATTGGAAGAATAAATATGTTCAAGATAATGATACTTCCAAAAATAATTTACAGAATACAGATGTTACCAGTAAAGATTCCTCAGAGCTTTTTTAAAATAATTAAAACAATTTTGTTAAAATATATATGGCTTAATAAAAAACCAAGAATCAAATACACGCTGATTACAAGGAAAAAGGAGCACGGAGGTCTGGCAACCCCAGATATAAGTAGGTATTATAAAGCCATAGTCTTAACACGAATGTTAGAGTGGACAAATGAGAAAAACGAAAAAAAATGGGTCGAAATGGAAAACATAATAAGCGGAGTCACATTATATAAGAATATTTGGATCCCACGAAAATTTAGAACATTGGACACAGACACACATGAAATAACAAAAAATATATTTAAAATTTGGGACACTATTCACTTAAAGAATGAATGGAAATACAACTCACCATTAATAGCACTCACAGGATCGAATTACTTTACCCCCGGGAAGGAAATATTTGGAGCCCAAGGAATATGGAATCCACAATTGAAGGATATCACCAGAAATGGCAAAATAAGAAGACGATTAGAATTAGAGGAAAGGAATGGATGGAAGATGAATGAATGGAATTTTTGTCAATTAAGGCACTTAGTAAGCACAATACCAAATCCACTTAGAGACGAAACGAAACTAACCGCATTGGAAAAGTTATGTATTAATGAAACACCACTGAAAAATGGAACATCAAAAATCTATGGTATACTGACAGATTTGGACGCACAAGAAAGACCAGAATACATAAAACAATGGGAAAAAGAAATGAATTTAAAAATAGATAATCAAAAAGTGAAAAAAATGATAGAAATGGGATATAATAAGGCCTGGGACATGAAGACTATTGAAATGAATTGCAAACTAGTAACAAGATGGTATATGACCCCTGTAGGAATACATAAATTTCAACAAGATAAAACATCTTTGTGCTGGAGAAAATGTGGCCAAAAAGCAACGATCACACACTTATGGTGGGAATGTCCAATAATAATAGAGTACTGGAAGGAAGTATTAAATAATATAAAGGAAATAACTGAAGAAGAAATAGAACAAAACATCTGGACTTGCCTTTTCCATATTCATAATAAACCTAAGAAACAATATATGAAATCAATAGCCCCTAACCTCCTGAATGCGGCTAAGGCCTTGATACCCAAAAACTGGCTAAAAAGTGGAAAGCCAGATATCATAAATTGGTTAGAGGATATAGATTATTACTACAAAATGGACCAGCGGAGGAGTGGGGAAGGAGGGGAGAAAAAGGATAATAGTAGATGGGAAAGTTGGAAAAAATATAAAGCCTCAAACATTTATTTAGACAAGATGAAAGAAAGAATAGGTGTAGAGCCAAGATGATAAATAAATAATATAAAAGTGTGGACCAAACATAGGGGAGGGGGGGTGGGAGGAGATAAGAGGGACTGAGAGAGAATAAGGTAATAGTGGTTTTATATTTACAGGAGGGGTTTTGTTTGGTTTTTAAATTTATTAAACAAGACCCTTGAAGGGAAAATAAATAAAGATAAGACGGAAACAATCCACAATGATGTGAAAAATGAGAAGAGATAAAGTTTGACATATAAAGTTGATATAATGTCTCTCAAAAATTTTTTCGCTGAAGTGGAAAAAAAATAAATAAATAAATAAATAAAAAATAGCCACATCTGTAAATAATTGAGGAAAAAATAATTGGTAATACCAAGTATTACCAGGAGGGCAGACTTTAAAGGCTAAGAAACAATGGAGTGGAGACAGTATAACATTTTCAAATTTATTAAGGATTAACAATTACATAGAAAAAAATCATGAATAAAATGTGTAGCATTTATGCATCCATGTATAATGTGCAGTGAGCCCTTGTATGTCTACGCGTTTCGCCGCTAGGCTTCCTCAGGACACAGTCAAGGTTCACAAGCGCAACAGATAAGAGAATATGTTTCTCTATCTAAAATGAGATACAAATGCCATTAGAAACACATAATTAAGCATACACATAAACAAACTGTTCAAGATAAGAATCATGTGCTGGGCACACATGAATATAGGAGTGAAAACCCAGATCGATACCTTAGTTTTGAAGTGCAATGTCACCTATAGTCACGATAAGGTAAATGATGCATTTAGAAGCTAAAAAAACTGAAAAAGAGAGTAAAAAGAGGGCAGATGCAATCAGTCTATATGCAAAAATATATGTCGCAGCGGAATACATACGTTTTTAGAAAATAAACGTACTGGATTGAATATGACTGAATGTATAGGCAGAGGCATATGAGTAGTGAGTTGCTATTCCTGAAAGGCCAAAGAATAAGATGGGCCCAGAGGTTTCCAAAAAAGGAGTCCTTAATAGGAATTGAGCTGTGCTGATGGCTAAATATAGCCTAGCACAGGGATATGCAATTAGCGGACCTCCAGCTGTTGCAGAACTACAAGTCCCATGAGGCATAGCAAGACTCTGACAGCCACTAGCATGACACCCAGAGGCAGAAGCATGATGGGACTTGTAGTTGTGCAACAGCTGGAGGTCCGCTAATTGCATATCCCTGGCCTAGCAGTATGCCACTGTATCTATGAATAAGGAATAGGATCAGTGAATTAGAAAAGACAGATACAAAAAGCTTTCTAGTAGGTAATGCCCAGCTAGGTACTTACATAGTTCAAATATAATAGCATGCCCCTGGGAGACAGCAATCCACTGCACACAAGGCTGTGGACGAGGGGAAGTCTATTTATAGTCTAAATTGATTACAGCTGGTCGTAGAGTTAACATCATGTGATACAATGATATGAGAGGCTGCCAGGGCTTATGGGTATTGTAGTTTGTGTCCTTCGCGCCTGCGCAGAAGATTATCTGGTCAGGAACGAAAGACATGACAAGGAAACCTGTGTTTTACATAGCGCAGCGTCTGAGAAGAGAGCACTGCGCATGCGCCGGCACTCGTGAAGCCATCTAGGTGTATTATGGGCATTGTAGAAGCATAAAGGCAGTTCGTAGCTGGTATAATAAGGAAGCCTATGTTTCCACAGCGCAGCGTCTGAAAGGAGAACACTGCGCATGCGCCGGCACTCGTAAAGCCATCTAAGTGCATTATGGGCATTGTAGGAGCCTCTAGACCGTTCGTAGCTGGTACAACACTCATAATGTTGTAACGCCGCTCTATAGAAAACAGTTTAATGAAAGATACAGCATCAGTTTGATTGTGATAGCTTAATGCATAAGAACCTTTTAAGTATAGCATGCTCACAGGGGGTTGGAGAACCAGATATCCCTGTTAATAGCCAGTTAATGTAATGGTGCATCTGCAGGTGGACTATATAAGGGAAAATAGCACAGAAAAATAGCATAAAAAAGGCACAAAAAAAAAAAAAAGGGGGAGAGACTGGCACCGAATTCTGACTGTCCCACAGCCAACCCATATGAGCCAGCAGCGCATGATTATAAAACCAGAACAGAGATGCATATGAAGAAATACATATACACATATCAATTTCATTGTAGGTGATCTTTAGTATATTCTCCAAACAAAATTGTAATAAAAAGTAACAATAATATTGTGAAGATATATAAGTTAACATGTATCTACCAAATATTTCTTACTGGGATCATATAATAGAGCTTACAAATGGTATAAATAAAAGTACAATTTGTGTTCATACATTGTAAGACCTTACCTATCAAAAGGCTGGGGGGGGGGGGGGAGAGAACAGAGGAAACAGTTATAGAAGGGCAAAATGGTGAACTGAAGGTGAACAAGTCGCAGCAATGCATTAACCAACTGAATCTCTTACAAAAATGATTTGAAACTAATCATATCATTTAAACCTGGATACACCATGGCCTGTAACTTGTGTATCCATTGTGTTTCACATTGGAGTACCCTTTTACCGAAATCGCCCCCACGGGGATCTGCATGCACGGTGTCTAAGGCCGCGAATTTGAACGTCGTTGGGCCATACATGTGTTTAAAAGCTATATGGTAACCCATGGTGGTGTTGGGAAGCCCATTTGTGGCATAATATACATGGTCCTTGATTCTTCTCCAAAAGAGTCTAATAGTTTTGCCCACATAGAAGGCTCCACATTGACAAAAAATGATATAAATAACTCCTTGAGTTTGGCACTTGATATGGTGCCGTAGAACGTGTGTATGGCCATTTGGGAGAAGAATCGAAGGTCCTGTAAGTAAGAGATCACAAAAATCGCATCTGCCACATTTGAAGAGGCCTACAGGAGATTGTGGTACATTCGTGGTTTTACTGTAATGGCTTCGTACTAAACAATCCTTTAAGGATTTAGCTCGCCGAAAAGTAATCTCGGGTCGAAGTTCGATGTATTTATTGATAATGGGGTCTGTTGTTAAAATGGGCCAATGTTTTTGAATAGTTGAACGTATGGTTTGATGCTGGTCAGAATAGGTTGTGATGAATCTCACTATGTCTGAACAGGTTCGTTTAGGTTCTGGAAAAAGGAGAGTGTTTCTAGGCCTAGCTGCAGATTTTTAAAAGCTTTTTTGAGACAGGTTTTTGTATAACCTCTTGCAAAGAGACGTTTATAGAGAAGGTCAGCTTCATGTTTGAAATCAGTGTCCATTGAACAATTGCGTTTCAAACGTACATACTGACTAAACGGAATACTTTGAATGAGCTTCGCGCATGCAGTATTGTATTGCCCGCTGTAGGTTTTCGAAAAAGTGATGTATTGATTTGACCCTGATCCTGATTAATTTTAATCGTAATGTCTAGATATGTGATAGTAGTTGGGCTAGATTGCATGGCAAACTTTAGATTGTAGTTATTTTGGCTCAGAATGTCCATAAATTCATTCAGTGCTGCTGGTGGTCCCGCCCACAGTAACAGAATGTCATCTATATAACGGAACCACCGCAGCACATATGAAAACAGATTTGAATGTGTGTCATTGGCGAACAGATCCCGCTCCCGCCCCCCCAGGTACAGGTTCGCATATGAGGGTGCACAACATGTGCCCATAGCGACACCCTGTACCTGGAGGAAGTGGGAGCCATCAAAGGAAAAAATGTTTTTTGAAAGAATGTGCGATAAAAGTCGCAGCACAAAGTCATTAAGATCTGAAAACGTAGGTCCTCTTTCATTCAAAAATCTGGCAACTGTTTGTAGGCCTAGTTCGTGTGGGATAGAAGAGTATAAGGCTTCCACATCGATGGTTACCAGGAGACATCCACAGGGAACGGTTAAACCCTCCAGGTTTTTTAACAGGTCGGGAGTTTCTTTGATGTAAGAGGGTAGGGTAGTGACATGAGATCGTAAATACTGATCTACAAAAATACTCGCTCTTTCCATTTTTGAGCCTATGCTTGAGA
Organism: Lithobates septentrionalis; assembly: GCA_037952835.1. Classification (NCBI taxonomy): domain Eukaryota; kingdom Metazoa; phylum Chordata; class Amphibia; order Anura; family Ranidae; genus Lithobates; species Lithobates septentrionalis. The sequence goes on from JBBDGP010002256.1 coordinate 728,823, forward strand.
CTATCGGGTGTCCTGGTGGTCTAGTAGAGTGTTTATGAATTTTGGGAAGGCAGTAAAAGGTAGGTACTTTAGGGGGGGTAACTTGGATGCCTTTAAAGATCTCTTTCATGATCAGTCCATTGGCCAGGGCAGATTTAGGAGATTATCATATTGTTGATCAAATCTAGTTATGACGTTCGCCACAATTGGTATATACCAGAGTCTATTTTTCAGGATGTCCCAACACATATTTCTGTATGAAAGTGCATCCATTAGTACCACATTACCGCCCTTGTCTGAAGGCTTGATTACTAAATCAGGGTTATTGCTTAGATTAATTAGGGCTGTTTTGTGGGCCTCACTCAAATTAGGGTTTGTCACTTTTCTCGTTGCAATAGTTTTTAATGGTCTGGACCAAAAAGGTCCATACATTAGAATTGATATGTAAGGAGGGAAAATTGGTGGACTTTTTCTTGATGGCCTCTCCTAGTGATTTAATATCTTTAAGGTAAAGTGTTGTTTGTATTTGTTGGCCTTGAAGTAGGTCAGATTCAGGGATGTCTTGAGTTGTTGAAATAGGTTCGTTTTCTTCTAAGAGCAGAACCAGATTTTTAAGGGCTCTGAATTCGGCCACTGAGAAATCTTTCCAGATCTCTTGGTGAGAGATTTCCACGTGTTTCCCCCGTCTGTCATTATCATACATGAATTTTAGAGTAAGCTTTCTCGCAAATAAATATAGATCTTTAATGATCTCAAATGTATTTGGTGAGGAGTTGGGACAAAAACTGAGACCGAGCTGCAAAAGTTCACGTTCAACATCATTCAAGGGATATGATGATAAATTGATCACTTCTAGTTTACATTCATTTGTGGAAAGACTTTTTTCTAATTCAGTGGTTACTAGTGTGTTCCTAGTGGATTCAAGAGATGATCTAATCTCATGATCAGTGCCTAGCCGTTGTGAGGTAGTAATAGAAAAAAATTGGTCTATCCGTCATTTTTTATCTTTCTGGATTGCTCCAGCTGCTGCAGTGCTAATAGGTCTAGATGGCACCAAAGTGTGCCAAAACTTAATGAGTTTGTGCTTAGACTTTTATCGCACATTCTTTCAAAAAACGTTTTTTCCTTTGATGGCTCCCACTTCCTCCAGGTACAGGGTGTCGCTATGGGCACATGTTGTGCACCCTCATATGCGAACTTTTACCTGGGGGGGTGGGAGCGGGATCTGTTCGCCAATGACACACATTCAAATCTGTTTTCATATGTGCTGCGGTGGTTCCGCTATATAGATGACATTCTGTTACTGTGGGCGGGACCACCAGCAGCACTGAATGAATTTATGGACATTCTGAGCCAAAATAACTACAATCTGAAGTTTACCATGCAGTCTAGCCCAACTACTATCACATATCTAGACATTACGAATAAAATTAATCAGGAGAGTCAGTCAGTATGTACGTTTGAAACGCAATTGTTCAACGGACACCGATTTCAAACATGAAGCTGACCCTCTCTATCAACGTCTCTTTGCAAGAGGTTATACAAAAACCTGTCTCAAAAAAGCTTTTAAAAAAGCTGCAGCTAGGCCTAGAAACACTCTCCTTTTTCCAGAACCTAAACGAACCTGTTCAGACATAGTGAGATTCATCACAACCTATTCTGACCAGCATCAAACCATACGTTCAACTATTTAAAAACATTGGCACATTTTAACAACAGACCCCATTATCAGTAAATACATCGAACCTCGACCCGAGAGCTAAATCCTTAAAGGATTGTTTAGTACGAAGCCATTACAGTAAAACCACAAATGTACCACAATCTCCTGTAGGCCTCTTCAAATGTGGTAATCATGAAGAGGGGAAAAAGGGGAAGGGGACAGGAGTAGGTGAGTACAGATGGTCTGATCAGTCAATTACTGATCAGGTCTTGGCCATGCACTTGTAGAGTGTAATTGCTGTAACCAATTAAATGGCATATAATGATAGGGTAGGGAAAAGGGAGGGGGGAGGGGGTCTACGGTATAGAATTACCGATGGGAAAAGTGGTTACCTTAGCAATTAATGGTCAGTACATATGGAGGTAGTATTAAAGGTAACAGTTTATTATTTCATGATAAAACACCTAGGTGAGGTGAACATACAGATAAACAGTTATTGCACTATAGGATACATAACATTTCTATTCAAGGGGGCATAAAAATGGACTTATGATCACGACAATCAAGACACACACAACACACCTTTCCCATCGGTAATTCTATACCGTAGACCCCCTCCCCCCTCCCTTTTCCCTACCCTATCATTATATGCTCTTCAAATGTGGCAGATCCGATTTTTGTGATCTCTTACCTACAGGACCTTCGATTCTTCTCCCAAATGGCCATACACACGTTCTATGGCCTTCTACGTGGGCAAAACTTTTAGACCCTTTTGGAGAAGAATCAAGGACCATGTATATTATGCCACAAATGGGCTTCCCAACACCAACATGGGTTACCATATAGCTTTTAAACACATGTATGGCCCAACGACGTTCAAATTCACGGCCTTAGACACCGTGCATGCAGATAGCCGTGGGGGCGATTTCGATAAAAAGGTACTCCAACGTGAAACACAATGGATACACAAGTTACAGGCCACGGTGTATCCAGGTTTAAATTATATGATTAGTTTCAAATCATTTTTGTAAGAGATTCAGTTGGTTAATGCATTGCTGCGACTTGTTCACCTTCAGTTCACCATTTTGCTCTTCTATAACTGTTTCCTCTGTTCTCTCCCCTTCCTCTCCCCCCCTTTTGATAGGTAAGGTCTTGCAATGTATGAACACAAATTGTACTTTCATTTATACCATTTGTAAGCTCTATTATATGATCCCAGTAAGAAATATTTGGTAGATACATGTTAATTTATATATCTTCACAATATTATTGTTACTTTTTATTACAATTTTGTTTGGAGATTATACTAAAGATCACCTACAATGAAATTGATATGTGTATATGTATTTCTTTATATGCATCTCTGTTCTGGTTTTTTTATCATGCGCTGCTGGCTCATATAGGTTGGCTGTGGGACAGTCAGAATTCGGTGCCTGTCTCTCCCCTTTTTTTTGTGCCTTTTTATGCTATTTTTCTGTGCTATTTTCACTTATATAGTCCACCTGCAGATGCACCATTACATTAACTGGCTATTAACAGGAATATCTGGTTCTCCAACCCCCTGTGAGCATGCTATACTTAATAGGTTCTTATGCATTAAGCTATCACAATCAAACTGATGCTGTATCTTTCATTAAACTGTTTTCTATAGAGCGCCGTTACAACATTATGAGTGTCGTACCAGCTACGAACGGTCTAGAGGCTCCTACAATGCCCATAATGCACTTAGATGGCTTTACGAGTGCTGGCGCATGCGCAGTGTTCTCCTTTCAGGCGCTGCGCTGTGTAAACATAGGCTTCCTTATTATACCAGCTACGAACTGCCTTTATGCTTCTACAATGCCCATAATGCACCTAGATGGCTTCACGAGTGCCGGCGCATGCGCAGTGCTCTCTTCTCAGATGCTGCGCTATGTAAACACAGGTTTCCTTGTCATGTCTTTCGTTCCTGACCAGATAATGTTCTGCGCAGGCGCGAAGGACACAAACTACAATACCCATAAGCCCTGGCAGCCTCTCATATCATTGTATCACATGATGTTAACTCTACGACCAGCTGTAATCAATTTAGACTATAAATAGACTTCCCCTCGTCCACAGCCTTGTGTGCAGTGGATTGCTGTTTCCCAGGGGCATGCTGGTATATTTGAACTGTGAATGTAAGTACCTAGCTGGGCATTACCTACTAGAAAGCTTTTTGTATCTGTCTTATCTAATTCACCGATCCTATTCCTTATTCATAGATACAGTGGCATACTGCTAGGCCAGGGATATGCAATTAGCGGGCCTCCAGCTGTTGCAAAACTACAAGTCCCATCATGCTTCTGCCTCTGGGTGTCATGCTTGTGGCTGTCAGAGTCTTGCTATGCCTCATGGGACTTGTAGTTCTACAACAGCTGGAGGTCCGCTAATTGCATATCCCTGTGTTAGGCTATATTTAGCCATCAGCACAGCTGAATTCCTATTAAGGACTCCTTTTTTTGGAAACCTCTGGGCCCATCTTTTTCTTTGGCCTTTCAGGAATAGCAACTCACTACTCATATGCCCCTGCCTATACATTCAGTCATATTCAATCCAGTACGTTTATTTTCTAAAAACGTATGTATTCCGCTGCGACATATATTTTTGCATATAGACTGATTGCATCTGCCCTTTTTTTACTCTCTTTTTCAGTTTTTTTAGCTTCTAAATGCATCATTTACCTTATTGTGACTATATGTGACATTGAACTTTAAAACTAAGGTACCGATCTGGGTTTTCACTCCTATATTCATGTGTGCCCAGCGCATGATTTTTATCTTGAACAGTTTGTTTATGTGTCTGCTTAATTATGTGTTTCTAATGGCATTTGTATCTCATTTTAGATAGAGAAACATATTCTCTTATCTGTTGCGCTTGTGAACCTTGGCTGTGTCCTGAGGAAGCCTAGCGGCGAAACGCGTAGACATACAAGGGCTCACTGCACATTATACATGGATGCATAAATGCTACACATTTTATTCATGATTTTTTCTATGTAATTGTTAATCCTTAATAAATTTGAAAATTTTATACTGTCTCCACAAAATTGTTTCTTTCACCTTAATTGGTGGTAATTGTTTTTTTTGGGGGGGGGAGCAGGCCAAACAGTGCACCCGCCACCCCCCCATAGTCGGGTCGGTCGGTCGATGCACTTACCTCATCCATGGCGGGCAATCATGGGCGGCTTCCCCGGCTCTCCTCTCATCGTGAGCAGCTTCTCCTTCCCTTGCTTGGCAGCTTCTTTTTCCTCCCTCCTCCTCGTCGGCCAATCAGAACGCTTCTCCTTTCGGTCAATCAGGAAATGTGTCTCAGAGGAGTTTTGGTGTGAGAATAGGGAATATTCATTCACTATTCTAACACACCTGGATATGCTCCGAGCGCAATAGTCTGCACCCGTGGGTACACCCTATTTTGAAGCCTATTAGAGCCTCTGGCTCTAATTGGTGCTTCAAAAAAACACCCCCACCTCTGTAATTCATGCACCCGGCGTCCTAAAATGGGCCAGACACATGGATAGGGGAGGCGGCGCCCATGCGCCCTTAATGGATGGGCTGCCCCTGGTGTTGTCCTTTGCTGCCAGCCATAGTACTCCGTTCTGGGGGCCCCATACTATTAAACACTTTTATCTGTGACACTTGAACAAAGGAACCAGCTCCTTCAGAAGTCCGGTATTCAAATTTCTTTGCCATAGCAATTTTAAATTTGCCACTTGATAATAGATAATAATAATAATAATAATAATAATAACTAATATTATTATTATTATTATTATTATTATTATTATTATTATTAATAATAATGAATACTAAATAATGAAATAATAAAATAATATATAGTTAAATATTAAATTAATGAATAATAAATATTAATTAAAAAAAATTGATAATAATAATACAGGTAGCACCCTGGAGTTTAGTCATGGAGCTCCTCACAAATTTACTTATCAAGAGTAGTTATCCTGGTTGATTGATAGAGATCTATTGATTTCTCCCTATGTTTGGCCTTGTTGCACTTTTCTCTTCTACCACTAGGTGGCCGGGTACTTGGTGGTACTAGATACGAGAAGAGCAACCTAAGGTCAGGTTATGGGTATATGGGGCATCTCAGCCAATGGGCAGGGGTTTTCTTGAATCCCTTGGCCTGCTGGGAGAGCCTATATATTCGGGTGAGGTCAGGTGATCTGTGTTCTGTGCCATCTGGATGGTTGTCTGGGTGGACATGTGTCGTACGCCCCATGCTGCTAGGCCGGAGATTGGGACATCTGGCTGCTAGGCTGTGTGAGGGCCTATCCAGAAGCGAGAGAGCAGCGCAGGGTTGGGATTGCGGCTTGCAGTCCAACCAGAAGTGACGGTTTTCCCGGCCGGAGAACCTGTCAGTGGTTGGAGGTAGAAGGGAAGCTGTCACCACGAAGGGACCAATCGCCTTTACCAGGGACCACAGTGAGTAAGTGAAGCAAATACTGAAACCCTACTCTCTCCGAAAGGGCACGGTGGAGTATGGGGAAACTTCAGGTGGTGATCAAGTCAGGGACCCAACCAGCGGAGGTGACTCTTGCAGAGCAGCCTTGTGTGTCAAGCCAGGACCTCGCCGGTCAGCAGGAGTGAAGCTTGAGAAGTATCTGGAGTGCCAAGCTAGGGACCCAGCAGAGAAGCAGGGGTGATGCTTGAGGGGATACCACCACAAACCTTGGAGGAGCTCAAGGGATTCATAGTCCGTGAATCAGAGGGTCTAGTGAGAGACCGGGAGCTCAGTATTGAAGAACTACAAGGAGCAGTTGTAATGGAGCTGAAAGAACTGTTACGTTTGAGTTAGGAACTGTTAAAGGACTGTTACCATAAGAGACAGCATTCCTGCAAGTGCAGATGTGGCTTCTTGCTGAGGCCTTTCCCTGCACGGCTCTCCTCCTATTGAAGTCTCGGAGTCTGCCAATTGAGTTTGCAACTATCTACGGGTGTCCTGCCCCCCTAACCCCCTTTCCCCCAAAATATATAAAAAGGACTGTCAAAAGAAATAAAACCTCTTTTACATACAAGTAGTGTCTGGTGCCCAATGACTTTCACCATCTTTGCACCCACTATGCCTCACAACCCACCACTTGATAGAGTGTGTCAGCTATCTTTGGCCTTGGAGGTCTTCATTAGACCAAAAGAGGTAAAAGACCTTGCTACATACATTTACCACTTCATAATAATAATAATAATAATAATAATAATAATAATAAAAATAATAATAGTAATAGTACAGGTGGGTGTAAATATTTTTTCCTGTCCTTCTCTAGAAGCTAAAGACCCTGTTTACTCTGGCAAATGTTGCTATATCTCAGGAAATATATTCTATATAACCCTATAAATGATAAACAGGACTGCTTTAGGAGTTTGTTGCTTTGTAAACAATGATTTAAAAACCTGTCACTCCTCTCCCTGGAGCTACACTATAATAAAATGAATCATCTGCATCCTTCCTAGGGCTCCGTTATGAGACTCTCACTTAGCAGATAAATGCTTATAACCTCACGAGATGTATTGGGATCTTCATTTTTATTTTGTAGCTTACAGCTAAATTCCAGCCAAAAAAGCTAAATGCACAGATGAATTATTTAATATGCAGTATACAGAAGCACATGGTTGCACTTGGAGACAGAGAGGTGCATAGAAGGCATTGGAGGCAAGGGGTTGTCGGCAGGTAGACGATTCTGGGAGCTCCTATATAGTCAAGGGGAGGAGGGAACAAGAGAGACCGGGAGGGAGTAGACGAAGAAGACAAGGCTGCTGTGCGCTGCCTCCCCCCCCCCCTTCCTGGGTTCTCTGGAGGCTTCCTTCTCTGGACACGTGTGGGGAAATAAGGCAATGCTCCACAGCCAGGGCTGGTGCAAGGATTTTTGACACCCTAGGCGAAACCTCATTTTGCTGCCCCCCCTCTTGGCTCCACCCATGACTCCACCCCCTTTGCCCTGCCCAGGTAACACATGTAACCTGCATGACCCAACCGTTACACTGACCTTCCTAAACTGACCTACCTAACCACTACACTGACCTGCCTGCCCCCTACACTAGCCTACCTGTCCATTAGCCTGACCACTACACTGACCTACCTGACCACTACACTGACCTACCTGACCTATACACTGTCCTGTCCTGACCCCTACACTGACCTACCTGACCCCTACACTGACCTACCTGACCCCTACACTGACTTACCTGACCCCTACACGGACTTACCTGACCTAACTATTCCTCCCACTGACACAAATGATAAGACACTATTCCTCCCACTGACACCAATGATGGGACACTATTGATCTTTTAATAAAAGAATCAAGCAACCAATTTTATACAAAAGTAAAAAACAAAACCATAGTACAAAACGTCAACAGAAATCCAAGGAATACACATCCATGTTCAGAATATATACAATATATACATAATCCACTACCAAAACATTTTTAGAAAACTATTTACATAAAGCAGCAGAGAGGGCCTAAGAGGCACAGCCCATCACCTATGTACGCAGCCATTTATCAAAAATTAATCCAAAATAATAATAATCTAGGGTGATAAGAGACAGACAGCCACACCCGGGAAAGAGACTCCTGGCAGTCAGGGAGGCTTGAAACCCCTCCACGCCTTCAACCAAGCCCCCTGACTCCGCTTGTCCCTCTCAAGCACCCAAATCTTCTCCACCTCATGCAAAATGTCATACACCACCACCTGAACAGGAAGGATTTTATGCCGAATGCTGACCTGACACCGTGCATTCCAAGTGAAATAACGGACTACTAGGCTAACTAAAAAAAGTGTATCCAAACAAAAAACACCACCGGTATTGAATGCTCCATACACCCACTCAGCATAACCCAGCCTGGAGAGGAAAGGGACACCGAGGGCCCGCCCCACCTGTTTGTACACCTCTATGTTAAAAGGGCAATGAAGCAGAAAATGGTCCATAGTCTCCTCCTCACCTGCACACTCCTCCCGAGGACAGCTACGATCCATCCCACTGCGGAATTTCAAATTGCCTCTAACATAGAGCCTCCCATGGAAGCACAACCAGGCCAGATCCCTAAATTTAGGGGGTACTCTGTCCAAATTAATAAGTCTTAACCCTGCCCTCAAAACTGGGCCTGGGCAATCCCTTAAGGCCAGTGGGTCATGAAAGACTTCGCTCAAGACTCGACTCATAAGGACTTTCCTCGGAAACGATCTGAGATCTTCAGCCGACAATCGCCACTGCCGTAGTAACTTCAGGCACGGAGCAACATAGGCTGGTAGCTGACCACGATGACCCCTGAGATTCTTCACTTGGCCATCTTCTTCCCAAAGTCGTAGAAAAGGCCTAAACCAAGATCTAAATATGCCTGCCCATCCAGGAGGTTCCACTGCAAGTATATTACCAATATTAAACTTGAGAAAAAGCAGTGAAAAGAAAAGAACTGGGTTGACCATACCGAAGCCACCCACCCTCCTGGATAGATAGGTGACATTCCTCTTGATGGGGTTCAGTCTGTTCCCCCACAACATCTGGAAGAACACACTACTGACCCTAGCATAGAGAGACACTGGCAAGATGCAGACAAAGCTGACATACAAGAAGATCGGAATCAGGTAAGTCTTAATCAGATCAACCCTTTCCCTCATAGATAACTTCCATCTCTTCCAGCTGACCACCTTAGTATTGGCAATTTCCAGTCTGCCTTCCCAGTTTTTGAGGCCATAATCGCCGGGTCCAAATTCAATGCCTAGAATCTTAATTCTTTCCTGGGGCACTGGAAAGGTATCCGGGAGATCAAAACCCTCACCTTCCTTTCCCATCCAGAAAACTTCACTCTTTTCCTGATTGATCTTGGAGCCTGATGCTTCAGAATACCGTGATGTCAGAGAGACCACCTCCTCTGCTTCATCCACCCCAGTGACAATCACGGACACATCGTCCGCATAGGCAACAACCCTCAAAGGCGGCTCACCCGGGAGCCCCACACGCACCCCACACAACATGCCGCTCTCTAGCCTCCTGATGAAGGGGTCGATTGCAAACACATAGAGCAGGGGACTCAGGGGACAACCCTGGCGCACCCCAGAGCCAACCTCAAAGGACTGCCCAACCCAACCATTAACAAGAGGAAAGCTCTCTGCCCCCTTATACAAGACTTTTAACCAATCGACAAAACCACCCGGCAGACCGTACTTACTAAGGAGCAACCACAGGTACTCATGGTTAACACGATCAAAAGCTTTTGCCTGATCCAATGTCAGCAAATACTTTCCCCAGCCTGCAGCCCTGCACCGCTCCAAGGCCTCCCGGACAGCTAAAACCGCTGTGAAGGTGCACCTACCCTGGACCGAATAGTGCTGATGGCGAGAAAGCAAAGACTCTGCTACTGACGATAGGCGCCAGAAAAATATCTTTGCCAGTATCTTCCTATCGACATTAAGAAGGCTAATGGGGCGCCAATTCTCAATCATCGAAGGATCTTTACCCTTTGAAAGAAGAATCACAGCCGAGTGCCTCATGGAAGGGGGAAGTACCCCCTCAGCAAGGCAACTGTTAAAAACCTCTACCAAATGTGGGGCCAGAATAGACTTAAAAGCTTTGTAAAACTCAGCCGTCAAGCCATCCGGTCCAGGTGACTTTTTGATGGCAAGCTGTTCAATTGCCCTTATCACCTCTTCAACTGTGATCTCCTCTGTCAAATTCATCAATGGGACATCTTCATGATTTAGACCTGGAGTAGAGTCCAAAAAGCTTTCCATCTTGTCACGGTCAAGCTCTTTCCTCCCAAGAAGGTCAGCATAAAAGGACCTCACGACCTCCAGAATCCCTGACCTGGACTTTGTCAAGGAACCTGTACTGTCTTTAAGGCCAACGACCGTTTTAACTGCTACACCTTGTTTGCAGTTCTGGTAAGGGTCAGGCGAGTGGTACTTCCCATAGTCCCTCTCCAGAACCAAAGAGGCATGCCGGTCATATTGACACTTCCTGAGAAGAAGTTTCACTTCGGAGATTTCCCCAGGATCTCCTCCTTTCGAGACAAGAATATCCAGCTTCCTCCGTAAACGTTGGTAGGTCATGTATTTATTAAATTGTTTTCTATTGGCTAGGCCCCTGAAGAATCCAGCGATCCTCTTTTTGGTCAGCTCTAGGGATGAGCTTCGTGTTCGAGTCGAACCCATGTTCGACTCGAACATCGGCTGTTCGACCGTCCGTCGAATTGCGAATGTTATGGGCCGTTCGCGCCAAATTCGTGTGGCGCGTCACGGCCCATAATTCACTGCGGCATCGCAGTGCATTGCTGGCTGATGATTGGCCAAGCATGCACTATGACCCGCATGCTTGGCCAATCACAGCGCCGTCAGTAGAGAGAGCTGTAATTGGCCAAAGCCAGGGTGGCTTTGGCCAATTATGGCTCAGGGGATTTAGTACACGCCCCACACTATATAAGGCCGCCTGCACGGCGGCCCTGTGTAGTGTGTTCCGGTGTGCTGAGAGATAGAGAGAGAGACAGACAGTGTCATTTGATTTGAGTTAGATAGATTAGGCAGAACAGTCAGTCAGTTAGCTGCACTTACAGTGTATTGTGTATATATATGCATCCCTGGTGTTGCATATATATATATATACACTGTATTCAGTTTAGCTAGATCCGTTCCTGTTATCTTCTATCTAGACTATTTACATTTGGTGCAGTGCGTCCTGCTCACAGTGTTCAGCTAGATCCGTTCCTGCTATTTACATTTAGTGCAGTGCGTCCTGCTCACAGTGTTCAGCTAGATCTGTTCCTGCTATTTACATTTAGTGCAGTCAGTGCGTCCTGCTCACAGTGTTCAGCTAGATCCGTTCCTGCTATTTACATTTAGTGCAGTGCGTCCTGCTCACAGTGTTCAGCTAGATCCGTTCCTGCTATTTACATTTAGTGCAGTGCGTCCTGCTCACAGTGTTCAGCTAGATCCGTTCCTGCTATTTACATTTAGTGCAGTCAGTGCGTCCTGCTCACAGTGTTCAGCTAGATCCGTTCCTGCTATTTACATTTAGTGCAGTGCGTCCTGCTCACAGTGTTCAGCTAGATCCGTTCCTGCTATTTACATTTAGTGCAGTCAGTGCGTCCTGCTCACAGTGTTCAGCTAGATCCGTTCCTGCTATTTACATTTAGTGCAGTCAGTGCGTCCTGCTCACAGTGTTCAGCTAGATCCGTTCCTGCTATTTACATTTAGTGCAGTGCGTCCTGCTCACAGTGTTCAGCTAGATCCGTTCCTGCTATTTACATTTAGTGCAGTCAGTGCGTCCTGCTCACAGTGTTCAGCTAGATCCGTTCCTGCTATTTACATTTAGTGCAGTCAGTGCGTCCTGCTCACAGTGTTCAGCTAGATCCGTTCCTGCTATTTACATTTAGTGCAGTGCGTCCTGCTCACAGTGTTCAGCTAGATCTGTTCCTGCTATTTACATTTAGTGCAGTGCGTCCTGCTCACAGTGTTCAGCTAGATCTGTTCCTGCTATTTACATTTAGTGCAGTGCGTCCTGCTCACAGTGTTCAGCTAGATCCGTTCCTGCTATTTACATTTAGTGCAGTCAGTGCGTCCTGCTCACAGTGTTCAGATAGATCCGTTCCTGCTATTTACATTTAGTGCAGTGCGTCCTGCTCACAGTGTTCAGCTAGATCTGTTCCTGCTATTTACATTTAGTGCAGTCAGTGCGTCCTGCTCACAGTGTTCAGCTAGATCCGTTCCTGCTATTTACATTTAGTGCAGTGCGTCCTGCTCACAGTGTTCAACTAGATCTGTTTCTGCTATTTACATTTAGTGCAGTGCGTCCTGCTCACAGTGTTCAGCTAGATCCGTTCCTGCTATTTACATTTAGTGCAGTGCGTCCTGCTCACAGTGTTCAGCTAGATCTGTTCCTGCTATTTACATTTAGTGCAGTGCGTCCTGCTCACAGTGTTCAGCTAGATCCGTTCCTGCTATTTACATTTAGTGCAGTCAGTGCGTCCTGCTCACAGTGTTCAGCTAGATCTGTTCCTGCTATTTACATTTAGTGCAGTCAGTGCGTCCTGCTCACAGTGTTCAGCTAGATCCGTTCCTGCTATTTACATTTAGTGCAGTGCGTCCTGCTCACAGTGTTCAGCTAGATCTGTTCCTGCTATTTACATTTAGTGCAGTCAGTGCGTCCTGCTCACAGTGTTCAGCTAGATCCGTTCCTGCTATTTACATTTAGTGCAGTGCGTCCTGCTCACAGTGTTCAGCTAGATCCGTTCCTGCTATTTACATTTAGTGCAGTGCGTCCTGCTCACAGTGTTCAGCTAGATCTGTTCCTGCTATTTACATTTAGTGCAGTCAGTGCGTCCTGCTCACAGTGTTCAGCTAGATCCGTTCCTGCTATTTACATTTAGTGCAGTGCGTCCTGCTCACAGTGTTCAGCTAGATCTGTTCCTGCTATTTACATTTAGTGCAGTCAGTGCGTCCTGCTCACAGTGTTCAGCTAGATCCGTTCCTGCTATTTACATTTAGTGCAGTGCGTCCTGCTCACAGTGTTCAGCTAGATCCGTTCCTGCTATTTACATTTAGTGCAGTGCGTCCTGCTCACAGTGTTCAGCTAGATCTGTTCCTGCTATTTACATTTAGTGCAGTGCGTCCTGCTCACAGTGTTCAGCTAGATCCGTTCCTGCTATTTACATTTAGTGCAGTCAGTGCGTCCTGCTCACAGTGTTCAGCTAGATCCGTTCCTGCTATTTACATTTAGTGCAGTGCGTCCTGCTCACAGTGTTCAGCTAGATCTGTTCCTGCTATTTACATTTAGTGCAGTCAGTGCGTCCTGCTCACAGTGTTCAGCTAGATCCGTTCCTGCTATTTACCTTTAGTGCAGTGCGTCCTGCTCACAGTGTTCAGCTAGATCCGTTCCTGCTATTTACATTTAGTGCAGTGCGTCCTGCTCACAGTGTTCAGCTAGATCTGTTCCTGCTATTTACATTTAGTGCAGTGCGTCCTGCTCACAGTGTTCAGCTAGATCCGTTCCTGCTATTTACATTTAGTGCAGTCAGTGCGTCCTGCTCACAGTGTTCAGCTAGATCCGTTCCTGCTATTTACATTTAGTGCAGTGCGTCCTGCTCACAGTGTTCAGCTAGATCTGTTCCTGCTATTTACATTTAGTGCAGTGCGTCCTGCTCACAGTGTTCAGCTAGATCCGTTCCTGCTATTTACATTTAGTGCAGTCAGTGCGTCCTGCTCACAGTGTTCAGCTAGATCCGTTCCTGCTATTTACATTTAGTGCAGTGCGTCCTGCTCACAGTGTTCAGCTAGATCTGTTCCTGCTATTTACATTTAGTGCAGTCAGTGCGTCCTGCTCACAGTGTTCAGCTAGATCCGTTCCTGCTATTTACATTTAGTGCAGTGCGTCCGCTCACAGTGTTCAGCTAGATCCGTTCCTGCTATTTACATTTAGTGCAGTGCGTCCTGCTCACAGTGTTCAGCTAGATCCGTTCCTGTTATCTTCCTACTGACAGGCAGGCTTGTCTGGTTACAGTATATAAAGCTACCTGAAGAAAATTACAGGTGTTCTATCCCAGCTTAGTGCAGCTACAGGCCATTAGTATGTCTGGAAGGCCAAGAAGGAGAGGCAGACAGTCACAAGCCAATAAGAGAGGGCAAGCAGGCTCTGTGTCTAGTGCTGGTCGTGGAGACGGTGCATCCTCATCAGCACGTGGCCATGGGACACGCTTGGCCTTTTTTTCGGCAGCTGGCCGTGTTGAGCCGCAACATGCGGAAGACTTGGTCGAGTGGATGCCCAAGCCGTCCTCATCCTCCTCATCCTCTCTCACCCATGCCCAGGGTGCTTTGTCTGGCAAAGCAGCGGCCTCTTCCCTCAGCTCAATGTCATCAGTGACTCCTTCCCTAGCTCCACCATGTCCTCCTGAGGATTCCCTCGAACTGTTTGACCACAGTGTTGGGTACATGCTCCAGGAGGATGCCCAGCGTTTGGAAGGCTCTGATGATGATACTGAGCTCGATGAAGGCAGTAACATGAGCACGGACAGAGGGGGTGCCCAAGAAGGACAGCAATCTGGCAGTCATGCTCCCCCTGCTGCAGCATACTTTCCAGGTTTGCTCCAGTGATGAGGAGGGAGGGGATGATGAGGTCACTGACTCAACGTGGGTGCCTGATAGGAGAGAGGAGGAGGAGGAGGAGGAGGCGGCACATCACCAACGAGGCAGGATGCCCTCCAGGGGCCAGCCTAAGGGCAGCACATTGACTGCATCACACCCCAAAGCTCCACATGTGCAGGGCGCTGCAGTCTCTGCGCGTTATTCAAAAAGTTCTTTGGTGTGGGCCTTTTTTGAGACGAGTGCATCAGATCGCACCGCTGCTATTTGCAACATATGTCTCAAGCGTATCTCGCGTGGCCAAAACATCTCCCGCTTGGGTACCACATGCTTGACCAGACATATGTTGACCTGCCATGCAGTTCGTTGGCAAGCATATCTAAAAGACCCACACCAAAGAACAAAGAGGATCTCTCCTTGCTCCTCATCGCTGAGATTTCCAACCCCACTAGACCTTCAGTCCTCTCTGAGACCTGCAGTGAGAGGAATGAAGGTGTAGAATTAGGTGTGTCACAGCCAAGTACTTGTGGGCAATCTGCTTTTGGTACACCGACGTCAGATTGTACCAGGCAAATTTCCCTGCCCCAGCTGCTGCACCGCCGAAAGAAGTTTGCTCCCAGCCATCCACATGCCCAGCGGTTGAATGCTAGCTTGGCAAAATTGCTAGCACTTCAACTGCTGCCTTTTCAGTTGGTAGACTCTGCCCCCTTCCGTGAGTTTGTGGAATGTGCGGTTCCTCAGTGGCAGGTACCCAAACGCCACTTTTTCTCACGGAAGGCGATTCCGGCTCTCTACCGGCATGTGGAAGGCAATGTCCATGCCTCGCTGGACAGGGCGGTCAGCGGTAAGGTGCATATTACCGCTGACTCATGGTCCAGCAGGCATGGACAGGGACGTTACCTAAGTTTCACGGCGCATTGGGTGACTCTGCTGGCAGCTGGGAAGGATGCAGGACAAGGTGCAGTAGTGTTGGAGGTTGTTCTGCCACCACGCCTCCAAAATGCTGATTGTGACACACCTCTCTCCTCCACCCCCTCCTCTTCTTCTTCCTCCATGGCCTCTTCCTCGGAACCAGCGGTGCTCCGTAGGCGTTCAAGGGGCTACGCAAGTACGCAGGCCAAAAGATGCCATGCGGTGCTTGAGCTGGTGTGCTTGGGGGACAGGAGCCACACTGCGGCAGAGGTTCTGTCAGCTCTGCAGGGGCAGGTTCAGAGGTGGTTGACGCCACGCCAACTTAAGGCAGGAATGGTGGTTTGCGACAATGGCACCAACCTCCTCTCTGCCCTCCGACATGGACAACTGACCCATGTGCCCTGTTTGGCTCACGTCCTTAACTTGGTGGTGCAGCGGTTCTTGGGCAGGTACCCGGGCTTACAGGATGTCCTGAGGCAGGCCAGGAAAGTCTGTGTGCATTTCCGCCGGTCATATAATGCCAGTGCTCGGCTGACGGACCTCCAAAAGGAGTTTAACCTGCCCAAGAACCGCCTAATATGTGACATGCCCACCAGGTGGAACTCAACGTTGGCCATGCTGCAGCGGCTGCACACGCAGCAGAGGGCCATCAATGAGTACCTGTGCGACTATGGCACCAGGACAGGGTCAGGGGAGCTTGTTTTTTTTTCCCCACGCCAGTGGGCCATGATCAGGGATGCATGCACTGTCCTGTCACCATTCGAGGAGGCCACGAAGATGGTGAGCACTGACAGTGCATGCATCAGTGACACTGTCCCCCTTGTCCACCTGTTGGAGCACACGCTGCGTGGAATAATGGACAGGGCACTTGAGGCAGAACAGAGGCAGGAAGAGGAGGACTTCCTTAGCTCTCAAGGCCCCCTTTATCCAGACAGTGTTCCTGCGTGCCCGCCGATCACACAGGAAGAGGACGAGGAGGAGGAGGAGGAGGAAGATTGTGTCAGTATGGAGGTGGAGCCTGGCACTCAGCATCAGCAGCAGTCTTTAAGGGATCAGTCCCAAGGAACACATGGACTTGTACGTGGCTGGGAGGAGGTGGCTGCGGACGTTGTTGTCCTTAGTGACCCAGAGGACTCCGGACCGAATGCCTCAGCAAACCTACGCTGCATGGCCTCCCTGATCCTGCAAAGCCTGCGTAAGGATCCTCGTATTCGTGGTATCAAGGAGAAGGACCAATACTGGCTGGCAACCCTCCTTGATCCACGTTACAAGGGTAAGGTTGCGGACCTTATCTTGCCATCGCAGAGGGAGCAGACGATGAAACATCTTCGGGAGGCCTTGCAGAAAGGTCTGTGCAACGCGTTCCCAGAGACTGGGAGGTTACAAACTCCTGTTTCTGGACAACGTGTTGCTGAGGCTTCGGTCAGTCAAAGAAGGAGCGGTGGAGAAGGTGGCCGTCTGACCGATGCGTTCAGACAATTTTTTGGTCCGCAGCCCCAAGGTATGATCGGTTCCAGCAACCATCGCCAGCGTCTGTTTTACATGGTGCAGGAATACCTAGGGGCAAGATCAGACTTGGACACCTTTTCCACCGAAAATCCTCTGGGTTACTGGGTCTTGAGGATGGATCACTGGCCAGAGCTTGCACAGTATGCAATTGAGCTACTGGCCTGTCCTGCATCCAGCGATTTTTTGAAATCTCAGATCCCTTCAAAGACTGCCTATGCTGATGCTGAGTGACTATCCCTGAGTAATTATCCTCTTCCTCCTCAATCATCACGCTGATAGCTTGTAAGAACATTTTTGGTTCTGGGCGCCACCACCAGTGCCTAAGGCACAATTTTTCAGCCCCTGTTTAACAGGGGCGTGTAATTACAATTTTTGATGTAATACTTTGCAGCAGGGCTCGTTCCTGCATTCCAACTAGAGTGTCTGTGAGGGGTTGCAGTGTTGTGGCACCAGCACCAGTGCCTAAGGCCCAATTTTTCTGCCCCTGTCTAACAGGGGCGTGTAATTACAATTTTTGATGCAATACTTTGCAGCAGGGCTCGTTCCTGCATTCCAACTAGAGTGTTTGTGAGGGGTTGCAGTGTTGTGGCACCAGCACCAGTGCCTAAGGCCCAATTTTTCTGCCCCTGTCTAACAGGGGCGTGTAATTACAATTTTTGATGCAATACTTTGCAGCAGGGCTCGTTCCTGCGTTCCAACTAGAGTGTCTGTGAGGGGTTGCAGTGTTGTGGCACCAGCACCAGTGCCTAAGGCCTAATTTTTCAGCTCCTGTTCAACAGGGGCATGTAATTACAATTCTTGATCTAATATTTCACAGCAGGGCCCTGTGAGGGCTTACAGTGTTGTGGCCACAGCAACACCTAAGGCCCAAATTTCTGCTGAGTATATAGGGCAGGACCCTACTTTCAAACATCTAACTTACAAATGACTCCTACTTGCAAACGGAAGGAGACAACAGGAAGTGAGATGAAATCTACCCCTAGGAAGGGAAATTCTCTCCTGTAAGAGTTAATATGGGAAAACAATTTCTCCTTTCCACTGATGCTTTCCAATCCTTGTTCCACAAAAAAACCCAAATTTTCAAAAAACATTTTTCATTGGGACAAAAAAGTGAGGTGAAATCTTCTGAAGAGGAGGAAAGACAGCAAAACAAATGTCACAGGGGTGATAACCCTTCCCTATGTTTTCCAAAAAGCTTAAAAAAGATTTTTTGGCTGGAGCTAAACACGTTAAAAATGTACCCGTTCAAAATTACAAAGAGATTCTACTTAACAACAAACCTACAGTCCCTGTCTTGTTTGCACCGCCTGTATACTGCTGTTCAGAGTATATAGGACCTGGTGGCCCCACACCTTTCCTTATTTTAATTTGGGTGCGGGGTTCCCCTTAATATCCATACAAGACCCAAAGGGCCTGGTAATGGACTGGGGGGTACCCATGCTGTTTGTCTCACTGATTTTCATCCATATTGCCATGACCCGACATTACATTAAACCCGCAAGCAGTTTTAAATGAGATTTTTTCCTTTAAAAATGACATTTGGTGCAGGGACTGTTCTAAACATGGGAAACACGCGTCACTTTACAGGCATACTATAGACACCCCGCAGGTACGATATTTAAAGGAATATTTCACTTTTTTTTTTTTTACTTTAAGCATCATTAAAATCACTGCTCCCGAAAAAACGGCCGTTTTTAAAAGTTTTTTTTGCATTGATACATGTCCCCTGGGGTAGGACCCGGGTCCCCAAACCCTTTTTCGGACAATACCATGCAAATTAGCCTTTAAAATGAGCACTTTTGATTTCGAATGTTCGAGTCCCATAGACGTCAATGGGGTTCTAACGTTCGTGCGAACTTTCGGTCCGTTTGCGGGTTCTGGTGCGAACCGAACCGGGGGGTGTTCGGCTCATCCCTAGTCAGCTCCCATCACTCAGCCTTGCTGCTACAAAAGTCCAGGATGGTCACCTGTGTCTGAAAGAATTCCTCAAAGGATTGTCTAACATGTTCTTCCTTGAGTAGAGTCGAATTCAATCTCCAGATGCCCTTGCCCCTCTGAGGGGCGTCTGAAGCATTCAGGACCACAGATAGCATACAGTGATCAGAGAACTCTACTGCCTGCACCACTGGGGGTGAGAAAGCAGAGGTCTCCTTCAAAAAAAACCTATCTATCCTACTCTGACTATTACCTCGATGAAAGGTGAACCCAGTGTCATCCGGGAGGTGCTTAATGTGCACATCCACAAGACCAGCATCCCTAACCATACTATTTAAAAAAACGCTATCATATCCCAGCCTGTCCTTGAAGTCCTTCCTGTCCTTGGGCCTAGTTACTGTATTAAAGTCACCTCCAAAGACCACTTGCCGGGATGTAAAAAGAAATGGCTTGATCCTTGTAAAAAGGCACTTCCTGTCCCACTTTGTGTGCGGCCCATAAACATTAATTAGGCGCAGGTCCTGCCCTCCCACAAGGACGTCTAAGACCATACATCTCCCAATCTCCACCTCAATAACCCGCCGGACAGTTACCATGCCAGTTTTAAACAACACCGCCACACCGCCGTAAGGCTCGGCCGCAAGAGACCAGTAAGATGGACCATACCTCCACTCTCTCTTGGCCATATGAATATCTGCGAAGGAGGTGAGCCTAGTCTCTTGCAAAAATAAAATTTCAGCATCTAATTGGCTGAACAAAAAGAAGGCCATAGAACGAGCTCTTACTGATTTATTGTCACCACTTTTAACGGAGGGGGAACCGCCATTTGGGTTATTGGGTGGATTGCTTCTTAGCTCCCCTCTGCTGCTCATCACCAGAAGCCTCTCTCTTTCTTGAGGCCGCCTCAAATTCCATCTCAGAATCGGAACTTCGCTCCGAAGAAGCTCCAGATGAAGAAATATCCCAGTTAGAGGACCTATAACGGTTGGAGACAGGCACTGGAGCCTGTTCCGTCCTCACCACCTGCTTATTCCGCTTCCCAACCTTCCTTCTCTCCTCCAGGTACTGCAGATCCGCTTCAGAGATGCCCTCATCTCTTGTTTTTGTCTTTGAAGTCTTTACAGAAGACTTCTTTACAGAGGAAGAAGCAACCTTTTTAGTACCCACTACCACTCCTGGTGGGGGGGTGCTCCCTTTGAGTCAGACTTAGGAGGGGTAGACTCCTGGGGGGGGAACTGACTCAGGGGGCACAGACTTGGCAATTTCTGACACAAGAGGAGGGGATACAGTAGGCTGGGGGGACACAGAGACAGATACAGAAGGAATACTTACAGACACAGGAGGGGTGGCCACAGGAACTGGGGAGGGACCCTGAGCAGGACCAGGGGAGTCAGTCACCACAGAGGAGGATGGTACACCAGGGGCCTCACCCTCCATCCTGTCCAGCCTTGACATGTTATCAATTACCTCCTTCTCCATATTGTGCCAGGCTTCAGGACATCTGCTGTAGGGGTGGCCAAGGCGCAGGCACAGGTTGCACCTGATCATCTCGGTGCAGTCCTTGGCCATATGACCCTGACCCCGACACACTGAACATATCAAGGCTGAACAGGAAAAGCTCAATGCCCCTTTTCTCCACAGCGGTGACACAGCTTCGGCTGACCAGGGTAGAAAATAGTCATCCTATCCCTCCCTATAAAAGCTGAGGAGGGCAGGTGACGGACAACATTCCCATCCCTGGCCAACCTGACTGTAACCGACCAACCCCCAGTCCAGATGTTACGCTCATCAAGGATTTTGCTGGGCTTAGTCAAAACCTCACCATAGTTCCTTAACCAGACCTCTAGGTCCCGAGCAGGAACACTCTCATTGGTGAGTATGATGGTTATCTTTTTCACCGTTGATCTTTGCGAAACCGCAACTGGGGCCAGACCTTCCCATTCAGGTCTTGACCTGCACCGAGCCTCATATCGCTCCCAGAACAGGTCAAGACCCTCTGGCCTGGTGAAGCTAAAAATATATTCCCGTGTCCCAGCTACATGTATTAGAGCATACAGGTCGTTTGCCCCAAAACCCATCTCCAAAATCAAATCTACCACTGCACGCCGTGCTGGAGGGATTGCACCACCTTCCCATTTGAGAATTACCACATTTCTTCTTGGACCCCCAGCAGAAGCCAGAGACCCAAGACCAGATCTCGGGGTGCCCAAAGTGGTAGGCTGCAGGGGGAAAACCCTCTTGGGAGCGGAGCTACCAGGAGCAGAGCGTACCACCCGAGCAAATGTAGGTTTATCAGGGCCAAGGCCCCACACTGAAGTCACAGTAGTCTGTACATTACTATTATTTGCTTGGACTGAGCTGGGACGATTGTCCATCACACTTGTACAATTGCTATCAGTCACACACACGTTCAATTTCCCATCAGGAATAGTCACAGTTGCTGCAATACCAGCTGTCTCCTGATGCTGCACTGTAGAGTCTCCAGCAGCTGTGGGGCAAACATCTTTAGACTCAGCCAAAGGAGAGTTAATTGGCTCTGCTGACACCTGTAAATCCTTTTCAGAAATGTCATTTTTTAAATGCAGCTCTTGCTGCGCTGCATCATCAGAAGGTACAACATTGCTACACATAGCATTAGAAACTTGATTGTCACTGGGCACACTTTCAACATTGCTCATGGTGTTAGATGGTACAAAAACAGATTCATCCCCTGCTTGGGGCTTGACATTATCAGGCATATTTTCTGTTATGTCCTTATCACCAAACGCCAGCTGATCCCCCCGCACAGGAGACTCCATTACCTGGATGGCCCTGAGCATGCCTCCTGATTCCTGGGAAGGCATGGGGCTGCTTACCTCTCCCTGAGGGGGCAGGGGGTCAGAACTGGGGGTCTCCTCCTCCACCTCCATCTTTGTCATCCTCGCAAACCTTTTATCATTGTAAAACTTTTCCTTAAATGGCCCATCTCTTCTTTCCATGATGGACACAATGGTCTCCTGATATTCCACCCGGACCTTGGCCAGTTGGATCTCCGGATCCATGGACCCACGTTTCTGGCTATGCAAGCCCTCACGCTGCCTTCTCAGGCGCTTCAGCTCCGCTCTCAGTTTGTACAGCTTGTCTTTCTCCCTATTCAGGGCTTTAATCCCGGCCACCACTCGCTCCTGAATTGCCTCTGAGCCTTCATCCTTACCAGGGGCAGAAAGATCACAAGCCATGGTTTGTACAGAGGAAGGCATGTCACCCGATGGCCCAGGAGATGGCTGAGAGCTTCCAGCAGGAGAGGCCCCGCTGGTCTCCATGGCTTCCCCAGAAAGGGCCCAGGAGGGCTGGAGAAATTTCCCCACCACTCCCCTCTCACACGGATCACCTGGAGCAGCTTCAGAGAGACACCTTCCTCCTGACACACCTGTGCTCCAATGATGGGTGGAGCACTATTCCTCCCACTGACACCAATGTGTGGGAACTATTCCTCCCACTGATACCAATGATGGGACACTATTCCTCCCACTGATACCAATGATGGGACACTATTCCTCCCACTGATACCAATGATGGGACACTATTCCTCCCACTGATACCAATGATGGGACACTATTCCTCCCACTGACACCAATGATGGGACACTATTCCTCCCACTGATACCAATGATGGAATACTATTGCTCTCAATGGCTCTGAAGAAATCCTTGAAGGATGAAACGCGTCAGCATGACGCCATCACGCCCTACGTAGCACTCACACGGATCCACCCATCAGCCCTGGGTATCTGATCCGCCAAGCCGCTGAAGCCTTGCCGCATGGAACCAGGAAGTGTTTGAGGAGTCACACCGCATTCACGCGGTACGCCATAACACGCCTCCAATCTCCACTATCCTGGCTGGTATCCATCCATACAGACCCACGAGCTACCTCTACTTGGCCAGAGGAGGATTCAGCTGTCCTGCACAACTTGAGAAGACTCAAGGGGGATCGGAGTACTCTGCATGCCTGCCACACACTGATGTCCATGGACTGGTGAGACTGTATCTACACATTATCTTCAATTTGTGACCACTGTCACCATAGTATCATCAGTGTCTCCGTTCTATGATTCAGCAAACACGCTGTGTTTATTTATTACTACCTATGCAGGCACACACTCCCTCCTGTACCCATGCACAGCCTCTACACAGCTGCTAATGCATGTTACCAGCTACGTCTGGGTACTCATCTGCAAGTGCTATAATCAGCAACCTTTGTGGCCCATATCTCCAGTTACACTCTATGTCTGCTACTGGCAGCGTGCACGGCGGACTCCCACCATCCACGGCTGCATACATTTACCTCCTGGCCCTCAACATTACTCTATAGACACAATATATGAGACGGTTTTTGTCCATCCAGTCAGTCTGATGTACTTGTATGTCTAGTGGTGGCCATCTGTGTGTTGTTTTTGTCCTTAGACAACGTTGTCTATTTTATTCTGAGTGGTGGTATTTGGTTCACTTATTGTCATATTATTTGATTTTCTTTGGTGTATATGTGGAGTCATTTTTCTATAATAAATTATTTTTGCTATTTTGCTGGTTCCTTGTTGAAGAATTCGTTTACCTCCCCCCTTTTTTTGATATTTTTTTTTTTTCTCAATGACACCAACAATGGACACTATTCCTACAAATAATGGGGCTCTATTCCTCTCCATGACATAGTTACATAGTTACATAGTTAGTAAGGTTGAATAAAGACACCAGTCCATCCAGTTCAACCTGAGTGAGTGTGTGTTTACAACCCTGACCCTTGTCCCTAACCCTGTACATCGCACACTCACATCAGTCCCTACCCTCTATCCAAGGTCCCTATTCATATACTAGGGCCAATTTTGGACAGAAGCCAATTAACCTACCAGCATGTCTTTGGAGTGTGGGAGGAAACCGGAGTACCCGGAGGAAACCCACGCAGGCACAGGGAGAACATGCAAACTCCAGGCAGGTAGTGTCGTGGTTGGGATTCGAACCAGCGACCCTTTTTTACTGCTAGGCGAGAGTGCTAACCACTGCACCACTGTGCCGCCCATGACAGCAATGAAGGGACACAATTCCTCCCAATGACACCAACAATGGGGCACTATTCCCCCCCCCCCCCCATGAAGGGACACAATTCCTCCCAATACAAAACATATTACAGCGCACACATTCAAGAATGACATTTCCTGCAAGGCTAGTTAAAAACACTTGAACATTTTCAAAAAAATACGGGGGTTGGTCACACTATATGGTCATATAGTGCTAAGCCCACTTAATGCAACAAAGTACCCCGAATTAGTGGGTCCTACTCTAGTAATAGAATGGAAGATCCTCCCAATGAAACCAACAATGGGGAACTATTCCCCCCCAAATGACACCAACAATGGGGCACTATCCCTCCCCCCCCCCAATGACAGGGCACAATTCCTCCCAATGACACCAACAACGCAGCACTATTCCTCCCAAAGACACCAATGATAGGGCTCTATTTCCCTCAATGACAGCAATGAAGGGGCACACTTCCTTCCAATGACACCAACGATAGGGCACTATTCCTCCCAATGATGGGGCACGATTTCTATCGCTTTAAGCAGTAGGAGCCAATGTGCGTGGCCGGCGGCTACCCACGATTGCTCCTGAGGAGGACAGAACGGAGATCTGTCAATGTAAACAGGCAGATCTCCATTCTGTCAGGGGTGAGGAGACTGATCTGTTGTCCCTACTGCTTAGGAACAACGATCGGTCTCCTCACCCAGGTAGTCCCATCACCCCACAATTAGAAACACTCCCTAGGTAACACATTTAACCCCTCGATCGCCCCCTAGTGTTAACCCCTTCCCTGCCAGTGACATTTACACAGTAATCAGTCCCTATTTTTAGCTCTGATCGCTGTATAAATGCTTACGCTCATGGTAGGCTACAGGAGGATGAAGAGGAAACAGCAGCCCAGGACAGCAAGGGATAGTAAAGAGGTAGCCAAATGTCGGGGCGACCAGCAGACAAGGATAACAGAGAACACGCCAAAAGTCAGGGTCACAGGCAAACAGGGATAGTCGAGAACGCGCCAAAGGTCAGGGTCACAAGCAGACAGGGATAGTCGGGAACACGCCAAGATCGGTAACAGAGACAGAGACAAACTTAGAGCACACGGCAACCAGGAAGCCAAACACACAATATTGCACGGCAAGGCAGGCTTGGAGAATACGGTGTTAAATAGTGGTTTCTGTTGAGGCTAGGGTGGAGCCACACAGAGGGAAGATTACTTAAGCATGCAGGTGTGAGAGTACAAGACTCAAGGCTGATACACAGACCAGGTAAGAGACAGACAGGTCATGAATATATTACTGCAAGGTCATGACAGTCCGGTTGCAAGACTGGCGGAATAGTATCTGACTTCTTGTTGAACGGGTCCCAGGCGTATTAGCTGAGCACCACAATGCCCACACCAAGCCCAGGTGACGACTCCAACCGTAGGCTTCCGGCATCCGGGAAACAACATACAAAGTCTCTCTACTCCTTCAATCACTCCCAGTGCCAGTCCTCCAGTGAGCTCCAAACAAACACCAGTATCAATTAGGACCCGGTCCTGCAACTCAGGTAACCGCTGCATTGCGGGTGTACTCCAAACACCTTCTGCCATTTTCCTCCGCCTTTCCGGTCTGGCGCGTGGCACGCTGAATGCTGACAATCTTTTTCTCCGGGGCATGGCTCCACCCCCCACTTGTTGGTTCAGCGCACGAGGAACATTTTCAAAGTCCTCCCCAGCGACACCTGGCGGTAGGCACTATTGAACTGCAGGCTATCTCGGAAGCAGTCACTGAAGTGCAGACTCCGTTATTATGGGAGATGGCTAGTAGTCAAATGTGAAACAAATATATCACAGTGGGACCTCCATGTAGCGCACTACCCCCAAAGTAGCTGCTGTTTGTTTGTTCCATCTGTAAATCACATTCACCACCAAGCACATCGCAGCCCATAGAAATAGAAACAGTCCATATTGTACTTTTTCTCTTGCTTTTATTCGCATAACTTGAACTGGGACAGGGAAAGGGTTTCCTGAGATGCTCTTTCACTGCTTCATAATCTTTCCCTTGAGTTCTTATGCAAATACTTAGAGCAATGAGGATAATGAAAAGTCACTCTGAATAACTTTTTCATGGGAAAACTGGAATAGTATGGTCTCTGAGAATACATAGGGTGGATAGCAAAGAGTCACTCTGAATAACTCTTCACATATAGGCTTTGGTAGATTTACTTTAGAGAATACATAGGCTGTGTAGCAAAGAGTCACTCTGAATAACTCTTCACCCGTAGGCCTTTTAGAACAATCTGTATCTCCATTTATGCTCGGAGCTCTACCTCTTGCCTACCTCTTGCCTTTTGACCACTACTTCCGTTTGTACAGTACTTCCAAGTTGGGCAAAAGAAGACATTACTCTGAATAATTCCTCCCGTCTGACTGATTGGATTCCCTGGGCTTTGTTGAACCAAAAGTCACAGACCATCGGTGCCTGCATCACTGACTTGCGTACCAATATCCCTCAGCCTCTGGTAGTACTGCTCCCCTGGGCTTTCACTCACTTGATCAACAGTCCATGTGCCATTCACAAACAGTCGATCACCCAGTCTTCTTCTTCCGCTTAGCTCCTACTTCCTCCTGATCACTCCCCCATCCCTCCTCTCCGGTCTGGCACGCTCCCCCTCCCCGTGGGGGGGCGTCCAGCTACACCAACTGCTACATGCTGCACGGTGTCTCCAACTCCTCCACTCCCCGTGGCATGGTTCCCCCCTCCCCGCAGGGGGGGGCGCTCACCTTCTCTCTCTGGTCCGCTCCCCCTCCCCGCAGGGGGGCGTCCAGCTTCTCTCTCCCTCCCAAGCATGTGACCCCAGCTTATATGGGAGTCCCGCCTCCTGCCAAACAAATTAATGATTGGCCAGAACTCCACACATGAGCTGCCTGCCACTCAGATCCAAAGTCCAACCTCTCTTCCAGAACCATTTCCACTGAAAGCATGAGGAGGCATCTCTAGGCCCAAGCACAGGTGGCCACACCCTCCACTATAAAAAAGGAAAAGAAAGGCGCCTCTAAGTGCAGTATGTAAAATTTAATAGAGTGCACAAAGGGTTAAAAGCACTTACAAGATTGTTGAGTGTTAAAAGACATGATAAAATCAGGAGTCCTCATCTGTGGCATGTGTCCATCCTCAGCATGGTGGTAGAGAGCAGTGTAGAGCCGTCCAGCAGCTGTAAAGCGTTCTCATACGTGTTGGAGAGAGGAGGCAGCAGGGAAGCCGGTATTCACTGCGGGACACACAAGGCTGATGGTGTCAGTGTAGAGAAGGGGGTGGTAACGCGTTTCGGAGCATGTGCGGCTCCTTCCTCAGACCTACGCCCATACTCCTCAAGCTGGCTTATAAATGGTGAGGGGGAGGAGCAAGGGGAGGAGTGTGGGCAGATACTAAATACACAATGATAAGGGAAGTGACAGATGTATTATGAGGATGGCCAAGACGACCGTGCACTCGCAAAATAGATCATTAACGTCAGTGCTATATACAATGAAGTCCTGAAGGAATTTGACACAGGGGTACAGGGCACAGATGGCAGTGGTTAAATTAACAATAATAAATAAATATACAAGCATAAGGTTGACATTGAATTAATATACAGGTGTGTTACATGGTCGGCCGGGTGTCTATATGCATGTGTTACAAAGGCGGCCGGGCGTTTGTACACATGCAAATAGGGTCATAAGTCTAATGTTGAGTTGACAATAAATAAATCTACAGCCGTGTTACAAGGGCGGCCAGGCGTATATACACATGTGTTACAGGGGCGGCCAGGCATCTATGTGCACGTGTTACAAAGGCAGCCGGGCGTTTGTACACATGCAAATAAGGTAGTAAGTCTAATGTTGAATTAACAATGAATAAATAAATATATAGCCGTGTTACAAGGGCAGCCGGGGAGCTATACACCTGTGTTACAGGGGCGGCCAGGCATCCGTACACATGCAAATGAAGTAATAAATCTGTTGTAAGGGGATAAAAAAAAAAAAAAGGAATAAGCGATTACTGATTATGTCTGTAACAATGATAAAACAGTGCTGAATATTACTTTACTATGAATAAGTGTATAGGTGTGTTTTAAGGGCGGCCGGGCGTCTATACACTAAAGACAGATAGTGGAAAATAGTGGATGCTTATACAAGTTGTACGAATTGTGCAGATTATGCCTGTAGCAATAATCTCACGGTGAGAGGTATTACTCAACTGTGTACTAGTATATAGAAGTGTTACAGGGGTGTCTGGGTGGCACCCAACATTAAGGGAAAGATTGCCCCAAGCAAACTCAAAAAGAAAACAAATACGTCATCTTCACTCCAACTCTTTTTTATGATTGGGATGTATCAATGCCGCAAACCCCTTTGCCTTACATGCAGTTTTGTACAACATGGTCAAAAAACTTTCACGATTAAAAATAAAACCTACAAAATTTCGGAATTCTACACCTGTTCTACAGACCATGTAGTATACTGCCTGACCTGCCCCTGCGGCCTCCACTATGTAGGTCGAACTATACGCCCCCTACGCCAGCGTTTTAGAGAGCACCGCCGATTCATCGAGGCCAGTAAAGACCACCATAGCGTCCCACGACATTTCACCCAACATCACCCTAAATCCACCGAAGGCCTAAAAGTATTGATCATCGAATCCATACCAGCCACTCTCCCTGTGGCAGAGAGATTTAAACGTCTCTACCAACGGGAGACTTATTGGATATACGCTCTTGACGTACTTTCGCCTGGAGGTATCAATGAAGAATTGGAAATTAGCACCTTACTCTAGATGATACCACATTTAACATACAGACTGTAATATTATGGTTCATTTATCATTCATCCCTCCTTATTATCATATCCATACGTCATGGTGTTTGCCTGTTATCCATGTACATATCTGCCATCTGTCACAATCAAATACTATTTGTAGAGCATCCATTACATCTTATTACCTATTCCTATAAGTTAATTCCTTATAGTAGATTTGTGACCTTATTTGCGGGTGTGTAAATGCCCGGCCGCCCCTGTAACACACTTGCATACTTATTTACAGTCTATTATTATCTATTACTATCTATTATCGTCAGAGTATTGCTACAGGCATAATCTGCACTATTTGCATAAGTATCCACCACCTCCTATTATCCTTCTGTAGTTTATAGACGCCCAGCCGCCCCTGTAACACTTCTATATACTAGTACACAGTTGAGTGACACCTCTCACTGTGAGATTATTGCTACAGGCATAATCTGCACAATTCGTACAACTTGTATAAGCATCCACTATTTTCCACTATCTGTCTTTAGTGTATAGACGCCCGGCCGCCCCCATAACACACCTATACACTTATTCATATTAAAGTAATATTCAGCACTGTTTTATTATTGTTACAGACATAATCAGTAATCGCTTATTCCTATTTTTTTTATCCCCTTACAACAGATTTATTACTTGATTTGCATGTGTACAGATGCCTGGCCGCCCCTGTAACACAGGTGTATAGCTCCCCGGCTGCTCTTGTAACACAGCTACATATTTATTTATTATTTATTCATTGTTAATTCAACATTAGACTTACGGCCTTATTTGCATGTGTACAAACGCCGGGCTGCCTTTGTAACACGTGCACATAGATGCCTGGCCGCCCCTTTAACACATGTGTATATACGCCTGGCCGCCCTTGTAACACGGCTGTAGATTTATTCATTGTCAACTCAACATTAGACTTACGACCCTATTTGCATGTGTAAAACGCCCGGCCGCCTTTGTAACACATGCATATAGACACCCGGCCGACCATGTAACACACCTGTATATTAATTCAATGTCAACCTTATGTTTGTATATATATATATTTTTTTATCGTTCATTTAACCACTGCCATCTGTGCCCTGTACCCCTGTGTCAAATTCCTTCAGGACTTCATTGTATATAGCACGGACGTTAATGATCCATTTTGCGAGTGCACGGTCGTCTTGGCCGTCCTCATAATACATCTGTCACTTCCCTTATCATTGTGTATTTAGTATCTGCCCACACTCCTCCCCTTGCTCCTCCCCCTCACCATTTATAAGCCAGCTTGAGGAGTATGGGCGTAGGTCTGAGGAAGGAGCCTCACATGCTCCGAAACGCGTTACCACCCCCTTCTCTACACTGACACCATCAGCCTTGTGTGTCCCGCAGTGAATACGGGCTTCCCTGCTGCCTCCTCTTTCCAACATGCATGAGAACGCTTTACAGCTGCTGAACGGCTCTACACTGCTCTCTACCACCATGCTGAGGATGGACACATGCCACAGATGAGGACTCCTGATTTTATCATGTCTTTTAACACTCAACAATCTTGTAAGTGCTTTTAACCTTTTGTGCACTTTATTAAATGTTACATACTGCACTTAGAGGCGCCTTTCTTTTCCTTTTTTATATCTTCAGAGTTGCTTCTCCTCTAACCAAAGTGCTGCCAGAAGTGCCATCTCATCACTATCATCCCTCTGACCAGCTACCCACCTCCACCTCCACCAGAGCGCCCTTATCTCTCACACCCTCCACTACACTGACACTCCCAGTCCCCAGAATAAACAACCAGGCCTGAGATAGGAATACAGGCCTGACTAAATTTACCTGAAACTGTATCCTGTCATTTAAACACTGAAAGATCACCTACCTTTAGGTTGTGACCGCTATATAGATATATATATATATATATAGTAACCTGGGGGACAGGTAGCAGGTACAAAAGCTTCCTGGGATAAGCAGGCTTTCAGGCAGATACCAGAACAAGTGAAGTAGTGACAAACAGTGAAGTGTTTAACCACTTGCTTACCGGGCACTTAAACCCCCTCCTATCCAGACCAATTTTCAGCTTTCAGCGCTGACGCACTTTGAATGACAATTGCGCGGTCATACAACACTGTACCCAAATGAAATTTTTATCATTTTTTCCCCACAAATAGAGCTTTCTTTTGGTGGTATTTGATCACCTCTGCGATTTTTATTTTTTGTTAAAAAAATTTAAAAAGACCGAATTTTTAAAAAAAATTTTTTTTTTTTTTTATATTTTGTTATAAAATTTTTTAAAAGGGTAATTTTTCTCCTTCATTGATGTACGCTGATGAGGCGGCACCAATGGGCACTGATAGGTGGCAGTGATGGGCACTGATGGGTGGCAGTGATGGGCACTGATTGGTGGCAATAATGGGCACTGATCTTGTACACTGCTAGGTGGCACTGATTGGCACCACTGGTGGGCATTGTTAGGTGGCAATGGTGGGCATTGATAGGTGGCACCTGTAGGCATTGATAGGTGGCACTTATGGGCATTGATACGTGGCACTGGTGGGCACTGTGGGCACTGTGATGTGGCAATGTAAGGTGGCACTGGCAGGGGGTACTGTGGGCACAATTGAGGCATTATTGCCTCCTCCTCTTCGGGACCGATGTCCCTTGCTGCTGAGCCGGTGATCGGCTTTTTTTTCTCCTCGCACTGTCAGCGCGAGGAGAAAAAAAAACCGATTACCGAGCTTTTGTTTTGATCATGTGATCAGCTGTCATTGGCTGACAGCTGATCACATGGTAAGGGGCCAGGACCGGCCCCTTACATGGATCGGTGATCACCCGAGTCTCAGTGACTCGGTGATCACAGCGCGCTCCACGCGCGCCCTGCAGGGCGCGCGCAGGGCACGTGCACAGCGGAGGCCGTCATATGACGGCCTCCCGGGAATGCAGGTCCGCGCTGTAGCCGTCATTCGGCTATAGCGCGGATAGCAAGTGGTTAATGGTGATATTTACAAGTCTATAGAGGTGCTGTACAGTGTTCAAAACAAAACAGAACAGGCAAACAAAAACCTAGCCGTGTCTCAGCTCTAACTATACATTATATAGGCCCTAACTACCAGGCTGAGCAAGCCTACCGCTTGTCAGTTTCCACATAAACTGCTTAACAGCTTTTGATCAATCTTTTTGCTCTCGCAGACCAGTGTTGTCTGTGTTGCCCAGGCAGAGAGCAATGGCTGTCTGCTCAGGTGAGCTTAAATTGACCTGGGGAAGAGGACCAAGACCCAAACTGGACCATGGATCAGAGATCCCTGAACGTATATGAGAGGAGCCTGGGAGATGTATAAACCCCGAACAGGACTTTTCCTGGCTCTCTCTGGGATGCTCTGCTACATATCCCCCCCCCCCCTTGTTTCAACCCCAGGGTTGGAACACCTGTAGCCCAACAGGAGTGAACATGGGACAGGGCATCTGCATTCCCCATCTCAACACCTGGCCTGTGTTTTACAGTGAAGGAGTAATCCTGTAGAGCCAAAAACCACCCGTTCACTCGTCTATTAGTCTCCTTCTTTTGGGCCATCCATTTCAGGGGAGCATGGTCAGTTATTAACTCAAACTGGCGCCCTAACAAATAGTACCTGAGTGCGTCCATGGCCCACTTTATGGCTAAACATTCCTTTTCAATGACTGCATACTTTTTCTCATGGTCATTGAGCTTTCTGCTTAGGTACACCACAGGGTGTTCTTCCCTATTGTATACCTGTGATAGTACTGCCCCGATACCAACATACGTCTGAACCAAAAAAATCTTTGGAGAAATCGGGGGAGTACAGTACTGGCTGTGCAAAAAGCCTTCTTCAGGACTTGGAAAGATTCCTCTGCTACTGAGGACTTCTTCACCATTACAGAGTCTTTCCCTTTCGTAAGGTCTGTCAGTGGGGCAGCTATAGTTGCAAAATTTGGGCTAAATCTTCTAGAATACCCCGCAATGCCAAGAAAGGCCCTGACCTGCTTCTTGTTTGCAGGACATGGCCACTTCTGGATGGGTTCTATTTTACTCACTTGAGGTTTTATTACACCACGGCCGATAGTGTAGCCCAAATACTTGGCTTCCTCTAGACCAATGGCACATTTTTTTGGGTTTGCCGTAAAACATTATTTGAAGAGGGAATCAAGGACAGCCTGGACATGGGGCAAGTGAGACTCCCAGTCAGTGCTATGTACCACTATGTCATCTAGATAGGCTGCTGCATATCGTCGGTGGGGTCTTAGGGTCCTGTTCATGGCCCTCCTAAATGTCGCAGGGGAATTTTGCAACCCAAAAGGCATTTTTTTATATTGAAAGGAACCCTCTGGGGTTACAAATGCAGGCTTCTCTTTGGCGCTACCAGTCAGGGTTATTTGCCAATAACCTTTTGTCAAGTCCAAAGTGGTCAGATAGATAGCAAGCCTTGCCAAGTCGGTCTATAAGTTCGTCTACTCTGGGCATTGGGTACGTGTCAAACTTTGTCACTGCATTAAGCTACCTAAAGTCGTTACAGAACCTCCAAGTGCCATCTGGTTTTGGGACTAACACAATGGGGCTAGACCAGTCACTATTGGATTCCTCAATGACATCTAGCTCCAACATTCTTTTAACTTCATCGCTGATGTCCTTTCTCCTCCCTTCAGGAATTCGGTACGGTTTGAGCTTGACACAGACCCCAGGTTCAGTAACAATATCATGCTGAACTGCTGATGTTGTGCCAGGTAAATCTGAAAATTTCTCTCTATTCCTTATCAGGAACTCTCTAGCTTCCTGTTTTTGGGAATATGACAGGGTGTCTGGAATCATGACCTCAGGGATCAGAGGGGACTCGGTACCCTTAGGCGTTACCGGGAGGGACCTCGCAGTTAACGCCAGTCTATCCTTCCAGGGTTTTAACAGGTTTATGTGGTAAGTCTGTTCGGGCTTCCTTTTTCCTAGTTGATATACCTTGTAATTGACCTCCCAAACTCTTTCAATTAGTTCAAAGGGACCCTGCCACTTAGCCAGGAACTTGCTCTTAACAGTGGGAACTAACACCAGGACCCTGTCACCAGGTGAGAAAACAGAGTCTGCGTATATCCTCTGTTGAGCTGCTTGGGACCGCAGTAAGTGTTCTTTTACCATCGGCATGATTGCTGCAATCCTGTCCTGCATTTGAGCGATATGCTGCTCCCCCTCCCAAGTTTCTTTGGCTATGTCTAAGAGTCCCCGAGGGTGTCTCCCATAAAGCAACTCAAATGAAGGAGAGTACCCAGTAGAGGACTGGGGAACCTCCCTGATGGTAAACATCAAGTATGGTATCAGAAAGTCCCAGTTCTTCCCATCCTTGTCAATAACCTTTTTTAACATGCTCTTTAATGTCTTATTGAAGCGTTCCACCAAGCCATCCGTTTGAGGATGGTACACCGAGGTTCGCAATTGCGTCACCTTAAATAACTTACAAAGCTCCCTAGTTATTCGTGACATAAATGGGGCATACAATCTTGTATGGATTAAGGAGGGCGACGAGTGAAAAACTGCGTTTAATACCAGAACAGGCCATTATGAGTACCTCGTAATGTCTTTTGGCCTTTGTAACACCCCGGCAGTTTTCCAGGAATTTATTAACGATGTCCTCCGAGATTTGTTGCAGTTATGTGTGGTGGTTTATCTCGATGATATCCTCATATTTTCCAAGTCCCTGGAGAGCCACCACACAGATGTCTGTCGTGTGCTTCAGAAACTAAGAGAAAACAATCTCTATTGTAAACTGGAGAAGTGCGAGTTCCATCGTGAACAGGTTAAATTCCTGTCATTTCCACTGCTGGTTTTTCCATGGACCCAGAGAAACTTAGGCAGTCCTACAGTGGCCCCGACCCGTGGGTTTATGTTCTCTGCAGCGTTTCCTGGGCTTCGTCAACTATTATCGAAGTTTATTCGTAACTTCTCGTCTCTGGTCAAGCCCCTGACTGATATAACCAGAAAGGACGGTAACCCACAGAGTTCGTCTCCGGAGTCCATTAAGGCCTTTGAGAGTCTCAAGGCTGCCTTTGTTTCTGCTCCTGTGTTAGCACATCCTGATCCTACGTTGCCTTTTATC
This sequence comes from Lithobates septentrionalis, assembly GCA_037952835.1. Classification (NCBI taxonomy): domain Eukaryota; kingdom Metazoa; phylum Chordata; class Amphibia; order Anura; family Ranidae; genus Lithobates; species Lithobates septentrionalis. Next base: position 763,870 of record JBBDGP010002256.1, read on the forward strand.
CTAGAAGTTGATGCTTCTGAGACTGGAGTTGGCACCCTTCTGTCTCAACCTCCTAACTCTGAGAGCGCTATGCATCCGTGTGGCTACTTTTCCAAGAAATTGTCACCTACAGAGTGCAATTACGAGATTGGTGACAGAGAGCTGTTGGCAATCATTTTAGCCCTGAAAGAATGGAGAAATCTCCTTGAAGGTACCCCTGTGCTGGTTCTCATTCTTACTGACCATAAGAGTCTCACATTCTTGTCTGAGGCTAAGCGCCTCTCTCCCAGAGGGGCGCGATGGGCTCTTTTCTTGAGTTTTAATTACATTGTCTCATTCTTACCCGGTACTAAGAATGTAAGGGCTGATGCCTTGTCATGACAATTTTCCTCCACTTCCAATTTGCAGTCGGTTCCGTTTCCTGTGATTCCTCCTGATCATATTCTGGCTACGGTTCGCACCAGTCTTACTTCTCCTTTGGGTGACAAAATTCTTGCTGCTCAGGTCCATGCTCCTCCTGAGCAACCTTGTGACCGCTGCTTTGTTCCAGAGAGTCTCCATACTGCCGTGCTCCAGACTTACCATTTTCCCAATGCAGCTGGCTACCCTGGGAAGAATCAACTCGTTTGGGCCATTTCCCAACAATTCTGGTGGCCTAGTCTATGGGCTGATGTAATTGCCTTTGTAGCTGCCTGTTCCGTGTGTGCTCAGAGTAAGACTCCACGACACCTTCCAGTGGGCCTCCTACAACCCATACCCAATGGAGAGAGGCCCTTGACCCACCTGTCTATGGATTTCATTGTGGAGTTACCCAACTCCCAAGGCAACACTGTTATCCTTATGGTGGTTTCTCAAAGATGTGTCATTGTATTCCACTTAAGACATTGCCCACTTCTAAGGAACTGGCTTCCATTTTTGCTTGGGAGATCTTTTGCTTGCATGGGCTACCCAAGGTGATTGTCTCAGATAGGGGTAGTCAGTTTGTCTCTCGGTTCTGGCGAGCCTTTTGTGCACAGTTGGGAATTCAGCTTGCTTTCTCCACTGCGTATCACCCGCAGTCAAATGGGGCCACAGAATGAGCCAAACAGTCCTTGGAGCAATTCTTACATTGCTATATTTCTGACCATCATAACAACTGGTCAGACCTATTACCGTGGGCAGAGTTTGCTCACAACAGTGCCTTGAATTCTGTTTCCCGATTGTCCCCGTTTATGGCTAATTATGGTTTCCAACCTTCCATGTTGCCTGACTCGTTTGGTCCTCAGAGTATTCCTGCATTAAAGGATCATCTCTGTGGTCTTCGTTCCACTTGGGCACAAGTTCAGGAGGCTTTGCGACATGCTAACGATAGGTATAGACTCCATGCTGACCGCAGACGCCTGCCTGCACCTTCCTACCAGATTGGGGACAGAGTCTGGCTGTCGTCTCGCAACCTCTGACTTTGTGTTCCTTCTTTGAAATTCGCACCTCGGTTTATTGGGCCTTTCCGTATCCTTCGCAGGATTAACCCAGTGGTTTACGCCTTGAACCTTCCTCCTAGTATGCGCATCTCAAATGTGTTTCATGTCTCCTTATTGAAACCTTTGGTCTGCAACCGCTTTACCACCTCGGTGCCACGCCCTCACCCTATACAGGTTGAGAACCATGAGGAGTATGAGGTACAATCCATTGTTGACTCCCATAGGTTCCGTGGGCGCATACAGTACCTGGTGCTTTGGAAGGGGTACGGTCCAGAGGAACGCTCTTGGGTCTCATCCTCGGACGTACATGCCCCTGTCCTCCTCCGTGATTTCCATAGACGTTTTCCCCTCAAGCCCGGAGGTCCTCTGAGGGGGAGGGGTCATTGAGGAGGGGGTACTGTCAGGGCTGGGCTCAGCCCTTCCTTTTCTGAGCTGGCCGCTCAGCTGTTGGCTAATTGCCAGCTCCTATCTCTCTCCACAGTTACCCAGCTGTTGCTGATTCTGCTCGTCAGTCCTGCCTACTTAAAGCCGTCAAGCTCACTTGATCTCTGCCTTCGCCTATGTCAACATCACAGAGACTTTCTCCTGCGTTCCTGTTGAAGACTCGCTCGGCTGACGTTCCTTCTGGCTCCTGATCCTGCTTGCTGTACTACTACGTTTATCTCTGGCTCTCTGACATTTGCTTGGCTGACTAACCAATCTGGTTACTGAACTCTGGCTTGTTTTGACTACACTTACTCTGTTTACCTTATTATTATTATTAAACAAGTGTGATTTAACTTTACTTCTGTCTTATTCTGATTCATGGTTCCTGATACAAGTGTGATTAACTGTACTTCTGTCTCGGTCTGATTCATGGTTTCTGACAGGATGCCAACACGACTGAACACCATAAACAGCTCTTTGGCAATATTTTTAGCAGACACGGTGCGTAAGGGAACTGCCTTGGGGTAACGGGTAGCATAATCCATGATTACAAGGATATGCTGATGACCCCGGGCAGACTTGGGGAGTGGACCCACAAGGTCCATGGCAATCCTCTCAAAGGGCACTTCAATAATGGGCAAGGGCACTAAAGGACTTCGGAAGTGGGGTAGTGGGGCTGACATCTGACACACAGGACAGGATTAACATCAAAAAATTCACAGTGTGGCGCTATTTGTTAAGTGTGTACAATATAAGAGCCTAAGCGTTAAATAACATCAAATCATACAATATAAACAAGGAAAATACCACGTAAACACCTGTGACAGTGACTAGTGAACAAAATAATAATACATATATGTGTTCAATTAAAATAAACATCAAAAACAATATCAAATATAAAGTCCATAACACCAAAAAAAGTCTGTGATGACAGTGCATAAATGATGATGAGCAGGTGTTTTCTTGTATGTGCAGAAAAATTAGTTAGACCCGGTAGCCTGGTAGATGAATGGACCATAGAAGACCAGAGGTGCCCAGAAGTTTTGGAAACAGTGCCAGGACCATCACCAGAAAGTATGGAGGCTTACCAGAAGTAGTGGCCTGAAATAGCATATGCCAAACAGGTCAAGAAAGCTTGATGACCAACAGGTCTAGATGTATTATCTGGTCAGATGTCATCACCGCACATAACGAGGGAAGGGGGGAAATGATCAGCACGGCTTCCTCATTAGTAAACGTACCACCATAAGCCAAGCGAAAGATTCGTGTTGCATGTGAGGGATGAAAACACTCACATAGTATAATAACGTTTAAACTTGGATTTATTTAAAAATAGCAATAAAAAACAAACTCACATTTTTTGCAGATCAGAATAGCATATAAATCGTGTAGCGGTAGTCGTGAGGTGGACCCCTCACGACTACCGCTACACGATTTATATGCTATTCTGATCTGCAAAAAATGTGAGTTTGTTTTTTTTTGCTATTTTTAAATAAATCCAAGTTTAAACTTTATTATACTATGTGAGTGTTTTCATCCCTCACATGCAACACGAATCTTTCGCTTGGCTTATGGTGGTACGTTTACTAATGAGGAAGTCGTGCTGATCATTTCCCCCCTTCCCTCGTTTTGTGCGGTGATGACATCTGACCAGATAATACATCTAGACCTGTTGGTCATCAAGCTTTCTTGACCTGTTTGGCATATGCTATTTCAGGCCACTACTTCTGGTAAGCCTCCATACTTTCTGGCGATGGTCCTGGCACTGTTTCAAAAACTTCTGTGCACCTCTGGTCTTCTATGGTCCATTCATCTACCAGGCTACCGGGTCTAACTAATTTTTCTGCACATACAAGAAAACACCTGCTCATCATCATTTATGCACTGTCATCACAGACTTTTTTTTGGTGTTATGGACTTTATATTTGATATTGTTTTTGATGCTTATTTTAATTGAACACATATATGTATTATTATTTTGTTCACTAGTCACTGTCACAGGTGTTTACGTGGTATTTTCCTTGTTTATATTGTATGATTTGATGTTATTTAACGCTTAGGCTCTCATATTGTACACACTTAATAGCGCCACACTGTGAATTTTTTGTTGTTATTTTTGTCCCTGAGTCTACGGGTGTGTTGGCTGCTTCCTTAGTTTTCTCTTAGCGCAGCGCTGTACCATACTTTTTTAATATTTTTACACAGGACAGGATTGACAATAACTATCAATATCTTTCTGTATCCCGGGCCAGTAAAACCTGCGCAACACCCTTTCAGTAGTTTTCTCAACCCCTAAATGGCCTCCTAGCAAGTGCCCATGGGCAAGTTCCAACACCACCCATCTGTATGGCTTAGGGACCACCAACTGTTCAACCACTTCATCAATCTTTTTACATACACGATACAGTAAATCCTCATTGCTGCTGAAATAAGGAAAACAGGGCCTGTCCCCTGGTTCGACAGGTACATCATTAATCACTATGAAATATGAGTGGTGTATCCGTGCAACGGAACAGAAAATTAAAAAAGTGGAGAAAATGGAAAAAAAAAAGGGGAAAAAATGGAAACAATGGAAGAAATCGCATAAAGGACTGCTGCCTCCACAGATGTGATTTCCACCAAGGTGGAAAAAACAGAAGGTAAGTGAAGGGTTAGTGTGTGGCGCAGTCCTAATTCATAGAAATACTTGGTAAATCGTGTGTAGCCAAATCCCATATGTAAAGTCGCATATAAAGTATAAACCAAAATTGCAAATAAAAAATACAAACATAAAACAGCAAAGTGACCCCCTTTGGAGTGTGTAGGTGTAACGTTATCCTAGTTTAAAAAATACTTTGTAAATCGTGTGTAGCCAAATCCCACATGTAAAGTCGCATGTATATTATAAACAAAGTATAAACAAAATCGCATATAGCAAATTTAACGGCTAGGTTGACCCCCTTTGAATTGGGGGAGGGGGAAGGGGAACAGGGGATGAAATCAAAAAATGACTTTAGCCAAAGCTATTCCATCCACATAAAAACCCCATATAGTGATTGACAAACATAACATTGCTGAATAATTACATAGGTTAAATCGTGACTAGTGCTCAGTGCAACTTAAGTGAAAAACTTGACATCTTTGTAAAACAAGGCAGGTATTGTATTAATCTTGGTGACCAGGTGCTCGTGTCTTGTGATCATGCGGACACTCACCAGCTTCTTTAACCCCTGCCGGGGTAATGTGCAGTCACAGTGTATGCCACTGTGCGGCAATCCACATAATCCGATTTACGGTTGCCAGTGAGCAACTTAAGCCTGTTTGACCCATACAGCATACGCTCTGTGGGTCCAAACTTTCCGGTAAGCCTCCAGTCATTCGGGTGGTGGTTTTGCACAAGTATATATCAGCACATATTGGATTGTATTCGAAGGTTTCCACGATCATATGTTTTGGAGTTCATCATTATTGCAACAATTGTGTTTATTGCACGCTATATTCAATTCTGGACAGTCTTGTCACCATTTATTTGCCGATATATATGGTGATCCTAAGGGTTCATACTACGATGGACTTTTTATGCATGAACATTCACTAACATGCAACACTAATTTTCTTCACTACATGTGTTATTGCATATTTATTCTTTATAATTTTGCATCATCTATTAGCGCTACACTTGGTTTTATAAGATTTCTATGAATTAGGACTGCGCCACACCCACACACTAACCCTTCACTTACCTTCTGTTTTTTCCACCTTGGTGGAAATCACATCTGTGGAGGCAGCAGTCCTTTATGCGATTTCTTCCATTGTTTCCATTTTTTTTTTTCCCCATTTTCTCCACTTTTTTCTCCACTAGGACAACGTTACACCTACACACTCCAAAGGGGGTCACTTTGCTGTTTTATGTTTGGTTTTATTTTCGTTGATTTTTTTATTTGCAATTTTGGTTTATGCGACTTTACATATGGGATTTGGCTACACACAATTTACCAAGTATTTCTATAAATTAGGACAGCGCCACACCCACACACTAACTCTTCACTTACATCATTAATCACTATTACATTTTCCCAGGCCCTGGCAAGGGTAGGGTCTTTTCTCTGCTCGGTACCAAAATTTTCCTTGTGCTCATTAAGGTCAGCAAACTCCAACGTAGCCTCAGATTCAGCAGACGGCTGTCCAGCTCCACTGGATGTGGGGACTTCCTCGGGCTCCTCCAGCTCTCCTGCCATAACTGAGAAAGGAATACCCAGGGAGCCCTGAGAGGAGTCCCCTGAACCCACATTGTCAGTAGTGGCCAGGAGTTCTGGCTCAGCCACTGAGTCAGCTACTGCGACCTGGTCGGGACGATCCCACAGTTCCCAAAACTTAGGGAAGTCCCTACCAACGATGGCCTCATGCACCAAGTGGGGCACAAGTCCGACCGGATGGGTCAACGTACCTAAGCCAGTTTTAAACTGAACAGTGGCTATAGGATACTTCCGGGTGTCCCCATGTACACAGATCACAACAACATTTTTAGCATGAAAAATCAGTTTCAACCAATCCCAGCTGTAACCAAAGTCACTAGACTTCCAGAGTCTAGCAAGGCCGTAATATGCTTATTATTAACAGTCATTTGGCATATGTGTTTTCCCATATTTGGCTCTGCGGCGCATGCAACAGCCACAAACATAGACTGCCTTCTAATAGATAGTTCACACTGCATTGGTTCAATGGACAGTTTGCTGCAACATGTCCCAGTTCTTGGCAACGAAAAAACCTGATGTTTCCCCAGTTTGGTTTGCTGACAGGCAGTGGCTTCCCTTGTTTGGGACGCTAAACTTCAGTTCTGGTACCAAAAATCCTCCCCCCTGTTTCCTTGCTATGCTTACCACCCACTTCCCCTGGAACAGTCTTACCGGTTGCCTGGGGAGACCATGGCTTTGGGTGGAAAGTCCGTGCGGCTGTAGGGGTGGTGACCAGGCTCTTTGCAGCAAAGTACCTTTCAACGAGTTCCACCAGGTTGTCCGCTGAGTTGGCTCCTTGACTCACCCACTTCTGCAGGGGAATTGGTAGTGACCTCAGGAACCGGTCCATGACCACACGCTCCACTTTTTGCGGCCCAGACGGGGACTCCTGCTGTAGCCATTTCCTCACCAGGTGAATTAGGTCGAACATCTGCTATCTTAGGGGCCTCTCGTCTTGGAAGAACCAGCTGTGGACCTGCTGTGCTCGAACAGCCAAGGTGACACCAAGTTGCGCCAGGATTTCCCGCTTGACTTTTTCATAGTCTCACGCTTCTGCTGACTCCAAATCATAGTAGGCCTTCTGCGATTCTCCAGACAGCAAGGGGGCGACCAGTCCCGCCCACTGGGTTTTAGGCCAACCCTCCCTCTCAGCGGTCCATTCAAACGTTAGCAGAAAGGCCTCTGGATCATCATCTGCAGTCATCTTAGAAAGAAAGCGACCCACATGGATGGCTGAGGGCTTGTCTCCAACATCATCAACTTTAGCAGGTGACCACTGTGCTAGCTTCTCCACAACCTCAGTCAAGGTTTTCCTATCCGCTTTTGCATCAGTGGCTAGCTGTTCAAACAGCCTCTGCGTTTGCTCCTGTACAGCACCAATCTGTTGGCACAGCGCCTTGGTTTGCTCCTGTGCGATAGCATTGGCTTGCTGTTGTGCAGCGTTGGATAACACTGATTGTTTTAGGATTTCCTCCATGTTTAGTTACTCTAGGTACTGGCCTTTTAAGTAGTAACTTACTACAGCTGGTCGCAGCCTCCACCACGTGTAACCTGGGGGACAGGTAGCAGGTACAAAAGTTCCCTGGGATAATCAGGCTTTCAGGCACAGATACCAGAACAAGTGAAGTAGTGACAAACAGTGAAGTGTTTATTGGTGATATTTACAAGTCTATAGAGGTGCTGTACAATGTTTAAAACAAAACAAACAGGACAAAATAGCCAAACTAAAACCTAGACGTGTCTTGGCTCTAACTATACACTATGCAGGCCCTAACTACCAGGCTGAGCAAGCCTACCGCTTGTCAGTTTCCACATGAACTGCTTAACAGCTTTTTACCAACCTCTCACAGACCAGTGTTGTCTGTGTTTCCCAGGCAGAGAGCAATGGCTGTCTGCTCAGGTGAGCTTAAATTAGCCTGGGGAAGAGGACCAAGACCCGAACTGGACCATGGATCAGAGATCCCTGAACGTATATGAGAGGAGCCTGGGAGATGTGTGTATATATATATATATATATATATATATATATATATATATATATATATATATATATATATATATATATATATATATATATATATATATATATATATATATATATATATATATATATATATATATATATATATAGATAGATAGATAGATAGATAGATAGATAGATATAGATATATATATCTATATATATATATATATATAATTCTATATTACATTTTATTATATTATATATTATTACACTACATTATATTATATTATTAGATATGTTATATATTTTGTTCTCCGTGACATGTAAGACACCCTGCATCAAACTGCATCATCTGTAGAAAAAGCCATTCGGGAACTTGAATTACAACAAAAGTAATTACATATATCATTTTTTTTTTTTTTTTTTTTTTTTAGCATTCAGTCACAACCTCGTAAACAGAACCAAAAAACACACGTCAAAAAGATAAGTCCATCCAGAGATAAAAGCAGCTGAAATGATATGTAAACTTTGACACTTCCTCAAAATTGACACTGCCTGTCCGAGCCCCAAAAGCCGATCCTTTCATATAAATGTGCAACTTTGTTTAATAATTGGCAGCCTATGAAGGCAGAAGAGAAAAGATTGATTTATTTGTTCAATGCTATTTAAACAAATTAATAAAATAATTCCTTCCTGTCCTATAGCGGTATTAAATCAGAAACCATAAATGTAATATATTGCAGCTTACCAATCATTAGATGCGGTGGCTGCATTTGTTTTTCTTTTCTTTTTTTTTTAGCCTCCCCCCCTCTCTCTCTGTTTTGACCTGGTAACAAAACCACCTGTAGTTAAGCGACCCCCACTCTAGATGAAGGAGCACAGGGGGCACCTTTGGACAGCAGCATTGTCAGTTTGGGAATGTTACATAGTTACATAGTAGGCGAGGTTAAAAAAAGACACAAGTCCATCAAGTCCAACCTATGTGTGTGATTATATGTCAGTATTACATTGTATATCCCTGTATGTTGTGGTCATTCAGGTGTTTATCTAATAGTTTCTTGAAACAATCGATGCTCCCCGCTGAGACCACCGCCTGTGGAAGGGAATTCCACATCCTTGCCACTCTTACAGTAAAGAACCCTCTACGTAGTTTAAGGGTAAGCCTCTTTTCTTCTAATTTTAATGAGTGGCCACGAGTCTTGTTAAACTCCCTTTTGCAAAAAAGTTTTATCACTAGTGTGGGGCCACAGTACGGTATTTGTATATTGAAGTCATATCCCCTCTCAAGCGTCTCTTCTCCAGAGAGAATAAGTTCAGTGCTCACAACCTTTCCTCATAACTAATATCCTCCAGACCCTTTATTAGCTTTGTTGTCCTTCTTTGTACTCGCTCCATTTCCAGCACATCCTTCCTGAGGACTGGTGCCCAGAACTGGACAGCATACTCCAGGTGCGGCCGGACCAGAGTCTTGTAGAGCCGGAGAATTATCGTTTTATATCTGGAGTTGATCCCCTTTTTAATGCATGCCAATATTCTGTTTGCTTTGTTAGCAGCAGCTTGGCATTGCATGCCATTGCTGAGCCTATCATCTTCTAGGACCCCCGGGTCCTTTTCCATTCTAGATTTCCCCAGAGGTTCTCCCCCCAGTGTATAGATTGCATTCATATTTTTGCCACCCAAATGCATTATTTTACATTTTTCTACATTGAACCTCATTTGCCATGTAGTTGCCCACCCCATTAATTTGTTCAGATCTTTTTGCAAGGTTTCCACATCCTGCGGAGAAGTTATTGCCCTGCTTAGCTTAGTATCGTCTGCAAATACAGAGATTGAACTGTTTATCCCATCCTCCAGGTAGTTTATGAACAAATTAAACAGGATTGGTCCCAGCACAGAACCCTGGGGGACCCCCTTACCCACCCCTGACCATTCAGAGTACTCCCCATTTATCACCACCCTCTGAACTCTCCCTTGTAGTCAGTTTTCAATCCATGTACTCACCCTATGGTCCATGCCAACGGACCTTATTTTATACAGTAAACATTTATGGTGAACTGTGTCAAATGCTTTTGCAAAATCCAGATACACCACGTCTACGGGCCTTCCTTTATCTAGCTGGCAACTCACCTCCTCATAGAAGGTTAGTAGATTGGTTTGGCAAGAACCATTCTTCATGAATCCATGCTAATTACTGCTAATGATACCGTTCTCATTACTAAAATCATGTATATAGTCCCTTATCATCCCCTCCAAGAGCTTACATACTATTGATGTTAGGCTAACTGGTCTGTAATTCCCAGGAATGTATTTTGGGCCCTTTTTAAATATTGGTGCTACATTAGCTTTTCTCCAATCAGCTGGTACCATTCCAGTTAGTAGACTCTCTGTAAAAATTAGGAACAACGGTCTGGCAATCACTTGACTGAGTTCTCGGATGCAAGCCATCTGGTCCCGGTGATTTATTAATGTTAAGTTTCTCAAGTCTAATTTTAATTCTGTACTCTGTTAACCATGGAGGTGCTTCCTGTGATGTGTCATGAGGATAAACACTGCAGTTTTGGTTACTGAAGCCCCCCGATTCCCTCGTGAAGACTGAGGAGAAGAATAAATTCAATACCTTTGCCATCTCCCCATCCTTTGTAACCAGATGTCCTTCCTCATTCTTTATGGGGCCAATATGGTCTGTCCTACCTTTTTTACTGTTTACACACTTAAAGAATTTCTTGGGATTTTTTTTGCTCTCCTCCACTATGTGTCTTTCCTGTTCTATCTTAGCCGTCCTTATTGCACCCTTACATTTCTTGTTGCATTCTTTATAAAGTCTTTTTCCTCCTTTGCCGCTGTTCTGTCAAAATAGTAAACTCTTGGTGTACCGGTGTTCCGTCAGATTCGTCGACCCGTCAGAATTGGTAACGGAAGTGACGTTCCATCACCACCATCTTGCTACACCCCACACTCCTCCACAGTAACGATACACCGGGAAAGGGTCAAGCATTACACCCACCAGAGTTTTGCATTTCACAGATATTTTTTAAAAGGAAACAGAGCTTATAAGGTGAAATACAGTAATTAGAAATCTGACGGACTGTTTAGATGTTGAATTTTGAAAGCAGCGGCATACCTGCTGATCTCACAGGTTTGCTAATCTGACAGAAGACCGCTGATTTTATAATTCAACATGTAAACAGTCCGATGGATTTCTAAATACTGTATCTCACCATATATGCTCTGTTTTCTGTAAAAAATAACTGTGAAATGCTAAACTCCGGTGGGTGTAACAAGATGTCTGCTTGCTCCCTTCTCGGTGTATCCTAATGCCCTGTACACACGATCGGACATTGATCGGACATTCCGACAACAAAATCCAATCCATTTTTCTGACCGATGTTGGCTCAAACTTGTCTTGCAAACACGCGGTCACACAAAGTTGGTCGGAAATTCCGAACCTCAAGAACGCGGTGACGTACAACACGCATAACGAGCCAAGCAAAATTAAGTTCAATAGCCAGTGCGGCTCTTCTGCTTGATTCCGAGCATATGTGGCACTTTGTGCGTCGCAATTGTCTACACACGATCAGAATTTACTAGAAACGGATTTTGTTGTCGGAAAATTTTAGATCCAGCGCTCAAACTTTGTGTGTCGGAAATTCCGATGGAAAAAGTCAGATGGAGCCCCCACACGGTCGGAATTTCCGACAACAAGCTCCGATCGCACATTTTCCACCGGAAAGTCAGACCACGTGTACAGGGCATTACTGTGGAGGAGTGCGGGGTATAGCAAGATGGCAGCGACAGAACGTCACTTCCATCACCAATTCTGACGGGTCGCCTAATCTGACAGAACACCGGAGTGTACACGCTTTCCGGTGTTTTGTCAAAACAGCAATTCGTGGGGGGAGGAGGAACTGACCAGGATGGACGTGCAGTGAGTTTGCTCCACTAGCCCAGGCAATCAGCTGTTGCATGTCTTTAATGATTCCATAGACCTCCCCAGTCCTCCCATACAGCACACTGCTGAACAAACAATTCTCCAAGCCAGCTGCCTGTCCTTTTGCCCTTTCCTGCTCTCAAGCCCTGGTGTTAGGCTATTGGATCCACGGATGATCGAGGATGAGGTGTTGCGGAAGGAGGAGGCGGTGAGAGTGAGCGGCTAGATCCGAGTCTCACCGTGAAAGCACGAGCTAAACCGAGTCCCGCCGAGTCCCGCCGAGTCCTTCCGATTCGAGCTCCACCGCGTTCATTCAACCGCTCGGAGAGAGGGATCCCACAGACCGGGTGGAGGGAGAGTCCGCGTGTGCAGAAAGTTCTTTTCTATTTTTTTTTGAGAGAGGAAGGAGTGGAGATAGAAGAAAAAGGAGGGGAAAAAGGAAAGAAAAAGGAGGAAAAGAAAAGGGAAAAACTAATCCCCACGGAGTGCAGAGGTAACAGTGTTACTGATATAACCCTGCATGATTTTTTTCTCAAGAGTCTCCATAACAGCAGTGGGGAATAGTGTTATTCCAGATATATACAAGGTATTCTACTAGAGACTATAAGAAGTCGGATAAGGCAAGGTAAAAAGTGCCTTTTATTTATTAATATCTGATCTGATGAACATTACCTGATTTGGTTCTGTTAAATGAGGTAAAGGAATATTACATTTGTTGAAACGAACTCTAGAAGAGACAGTGTACATAGTGAAATAAGGGCGGTTAAAATTTGGGTACAAGTGAGAGCTTTACTCCCTTATAGCTGTATACCTTAAATATAGCATGCCTCCTAAAAGTACGCATTCCCAGAAAACAAAAAGGGGATCATCGGGGGGGGGTCAGCTAAATATCCCCCTAAACCCGCATCGGCACAAAAGTCAGATATTAAAGGTTTTTTTCAACAACCAAAGGATCAACAAAATAGCTCTATCCTAACTGAGCTAAATTTCTCATCTCCAGCTGGAGAAGTAGAGCATGGAACAAGTATTAGCCCTAGTGAGCACACACAGCATCTTATGATGGATATGGAGGGAGCAGGAGGAGGCCCCATGTGGAATTTACAGACATATATAAAATCTCTACCAACCAGGGAAGATATGGATAAATACATACACAGATTAGAATCCTCTTATAAATCTGAAATACAAACGTTGAAAACATCTCTGACTGATACGCAAAATAAGATCATGGACACTAAAATTGTAAATTTAGATCAAAAAATGATTTTATTAGAAGAGAAAGAGGTAGAACACGATTGATACTTGAGCTACATAATAAATATCACGGACAACCTGGAAAATAGATGTAGACGAAACAATATAAGAGTCAGAGGTCTTCCTGAGACTGTGAATGTAGAGAACCTTAGGAAAACTCTTCAAAATATATTTAATTCATTGCTGGAGCGTCCAGGGGAGACAGAAATAGAGATCGACAGAGTCCACAGAATCCAAGGCCCTAAAGTCAATGATTCAGGAAAACCTAGAGATGTGATTTGTAGAATACATTTTTTTCAGGTTAAGGAAAAAATTACGATAGCGGCATATATAGATGGACTATATGTTATAAGTCAAAATATGTTTCTGATAATTTTTTAGAGTAAAATTGTACATTATTTTATTAGGTTGGGTTGGTGAGGATCTTTTATTTTTTTTCTCTCCCATTTCAGTAATTAGTAGGTGATTGAGGCTGATCATGTGTTATAAGTTTAAGTATATTTTTGGATAATTTTTTTTTTTTTTTTTTTTGAGTATTGTGGATTTAGAAGATAAGACGGTTTTATTCATGTCCAATATTAGAGAGAATTAAGGCACATTAACTCACTAGGGTAGGGTGGTGGGTGGGGTATCTCTTTTTTTTTTTTGCAAATGATTGAGATGGATTATTTGTTATAAGTCAAAATATGTTCCTGATAGTTTTTCAGAGTTTTTTAAATGCACATTATCTTTATTATGTTTGGTCGGTGGGGTTTTTTTTTTTCTTCCCACTTAAGGTATTGGAATACGTTTTGGTGTATACTGGGGCAGAGATAAAGTGAAGAAAAATGAAAATGTTTTTTTTTTTTTTTTTGGGCGTGGGGGTTGGGAGATTCCCCCCCCCCCTTTTTTTTTCTCTTCTCACTTAAGGTATTTGTACATGGTTTGATGTATATGGGGGTAGGGGTTAAGGCAAGAAAAATGAAAATGTTGTTCCTATATGTGCACTATTTTGTGTATCACTTCAGATAGCTGATGCGGTTGAGGTTTTTTAACTCACTGGGTGGGATAGGGGGACCATTTTGGGGGTTCATGTTTTTTTTATTATTATTTATTTATTTTTATTTTTTTCTTTTCTGGGCACTTAATGAATGGGGGCATAATTGCTTTACATATATGCATATAACACTGGACAGTAGATATGGCTGACTGTCCTCAAGTTTACACTTTACTGGGTGGGACAGGGTTTTTTTTAGGGATTTCATGTTTTTCTTTTATGTTTGGCAATATTCCACTATAACTCACTAGGCACCAGTGATACACAAGGTTTGACTGGTATTTGGCGTGGGGAGGGCGTGGGGGTTGGGGGATTTTTTCCCCCTTTTTTTTTTTTTTTTCACTTAAGGTATTTGTACAAGGCTTGATATATATTGGGGTAGGGGTTATGGCAAGAAAAATGAAAATGTTGTTCCTATATGTGCACTATTTTGTATATCACACTAGATCCGGTTGATCCGGTTGAGGTTCTTTAACTTACTGGGTGGGATAGGGGGACTATTTTGGGGGTTCATGTTTTTTTTTTTTTTTTTCTTTCCCTCTCCCACTAAATTTTGTAATGGATATAGAATTTATTTATTAATCTATTTTTTTTATATAATTTTTTTTTTTTTTTCTTTAAGGATATATGGGTTATAACTGTTTATATAATACGTCCGAATAGAGGAGTTTTTTTTTAACTGATACGGTGTGGTTATTTTTTTTTTTTTTTTTTGGAATAATAAAAATATAGCCTGGGCTAGGCACGTTCAATCCTGGGGAGGATATCCTTTTATTCCCCAATTTAGGGAACTTACTTGGTAAGGTTAGACTCGAAGGAGTTGAATAGATAGTGAGTAGATAGGTTGGCTGGGTGGATTGGGGTGCGTGGTAACAGATTTGTGGCTTTTTTTTTTATTTTTTATTTTTTTATTTTTTTTCTCTCCTTTTCCGTATGGACTCAATTAAAATATGCTCTTATAATGTTAGAGGTTTCAATTCAGCGGCAAAGAGGGTGCAGGTTCTGTACTCTTACCACAGACAAAAAGTAAATGTGATTTTTTTTTCAAGAGACCCATTTTCGGGTGGACCATATACCCAAGTTGCAAAGGGGATATTATAACGCTTGGTATCATGACTCCTTCGCATATTCAAAATCGAGAGGAGCCTCTATAGCGATACATAAGTCATTACCACATCAGGTTTTGGAAGAATGGAGAAATAGAGACGGTAGGGCAATATTTCTTAAGCTCCTAATATTTGGTAAGAAATATACATTTATTAATGTATATTTACCTAATCAGGGACAATCTAAAGTAGGAGCACAATTGATCACAGATCTTATGGAAAAAGCGGAAGGGATCACGATAATTGGGGGAGACTTTAATTTTATTTTGGATAATGATAGGGATACTTCAGCAACATTAATAATGCAGAAGGCTAAGGATAAAGTTAAATTTAGGGAAGTAATGGCTAAGCATCATCTGGTCGATATATGGAGGGCGCTCCATCCCCTGGAAAGGGACTATACCTTCCACTCCAAGGTTCATGGTACTTATCACAGAATCGATTTCTTTCTGATGAATCAGCTGGGAGTAGCTGTGACTTCCTCCTCTGAAATTGGCGGTGCCATATGGTCAGATCATGCACCGATATTTCTAGTATTAGATATTTCCAGGGAGAGGAGCTCAAGAGGTACCTGGAAATTGAATGATAATTTGCTATTTGATGAGGTACGCGTTTCAGAAATAAAGAGGGCAATAATAAACTTTTCTAAAGATCATATAAGCGATACTACCTCCCTTTTGATCCAATGGGAAGCGTTGAAATGCGTAGTTCGGGGCCTATTCATAAAGCATGGGGCTAGACTAAAAAAGGCAAAAAGGAATAGAACGACCCACCTCCTGAAGGAGATATCTAAACTGGAAACTCAACATAAGCAAAATCCTCTTGGAGAAATATTAGAATTAACAGAAAAGAAAACGGAACTGCAAAATCTACTTAAAGCGGAGTTCCACACAAAAATGGAACTTCCGCTTTTCGGAACCCTCCCCCCCTCCGGTGTCACATTTGGCACCTTTCAGGGGGGTGCAGATACCTGTCAAAGACAGGTATTTGCACCCACTTCCGGCATAGACTCCCATGGGAGTCTATGCCTCTTCCCGTCCCGACCGCGCTGTCTGCTGGGAACACACAGCTCCCAGCAGAGAGCGGGGACCACTAGGGACGCGCAGCGCGACTCGCGCATGCACAGTAGGGAACCGGGAAGTGAAGCCGCAACGCTTCACTTCCTGATTCCCTCACCTAGGATGGCGGCGGCAGCTGCCAAGAACCGAGCGGGTTCTCGGCGTCCCCTGCCGACATCGCTGGACCCCGGGAGAGGTAAGTGGCAATGTATTAAAAGTCAGCAACTGCAGTATTTGTAGCTGCTGGCTTTTAATTTTTTTTTTTTTTTTTTTGCGGTGTGGGTGAACCCCCGCTTTAATGAGCAGACATTACAAATTAGGGATAAAAATCGTACGTTATTTTACCAACATGGCAATAAACCGGGTAAATTACTGGCAAGAGCTTTACGTCAGCGAATTAACGCCTCATCCATTGTTAAAATCAAAGCAGATAATGATGAAATGATATATGATCCAAAAGGTATCTTGAAAGCATTCCATACTTTTTATAATAATCTATATAATTTACCAAACCAACTAGCAAATACAGATCCGGTAAGATATCAACAAAATATACAACAATATATCAAAGACACAGCATTACCATCACTAGCAACAACAGATATAGAACAGTTAGAACAAGAATTTTCAGAGATAGAAATACAAAAAGTAATAGATTCATTAGTGATAGGGAAAAGCCCAGGCCCGGATGGTTTTACCCCACGGTTTTATAAAACATTTAAAGACGTCTTAATCCCTATTATTAAAAGAACGTTTAACTCTGTATCTACCTCTCAACCGTTTGTCCCGCATAGCCTACAGGCATATATCTCCCGCATACCTAAACCGGAAAAGGATCCCTCTATCTGTGGTAATTATAGGCCAATATCCTTGACTAATATTGATATTAGATTGTATTCAAAGATTATCGCTAACAGACTTACCCCAATAATACCGGCACATATACATCTAAACCAGGTGGGGTTTATAAAGGGGCGAGAGGCGAGAGATAATACGCTTAAAACATTGACACTGGTGGAATATGCCCGGAGACGCTTCATCCCATCCTGCCTGTTGGCAGTGGACGCCGAAAAAGCATTTGACAGGGTGGGATGGAGCTTTCTCAGGGAGACATTAAAGCAGCGGGGGATTGGTCCCCTACTGCAGGATAAAATAATGGCCCTTTATCATAATCCAATGGCCAGAATACGGGCAAATGGGGAGTTATCGGATACAGTAAATATCACCAATGGAACTCGTCAAGGATGTCCATTGTCCCCAATTTTATTTGTATTAGTTATGGAACACCTTTTAATAGCGATTCGGAAGAATAATATTAAAGGCATCAAGGTAGGGCAGATTGACTATAAAATGTCAGTATATGCAGATGACTTGTTATTGTACATCACAAATTCGGTGGTGACAATACCAAATCTAATAGCAGAATTTAAAAGATTTGGAGATTTGAGTAATTTTAAGGTGAATTATAATACATCTGAGGCCTTAAATATTTCTCTGTCTAACTCTTTGGTTGAGCTCCTAAAAAAAAACATTTCATTTAAATGGCAGGAGGAGGCAATTAAATACCTCGGAATTTTTATCCCTAGAGAGATGAATAAGATACAGGAACTTAACTATCTCCCACTAATACGTAAAATAACAAAGACACTACAACTTTATGATAGAGGGACCTTTTCCTGGATGGGAAGGATAAACATTGTAAAAATGGATATACTGCCTAAAATCATTTATATACTCCAAACGATACCTATATATCCCTTAAGAACCGTAATGAATCAAATCCGTAAGGCTATGGGAAGTTTCATTTGGGCAAAAAAGAGCGCCAGAATAAATAGGAAAACATTATATAGACTAAAAAAGGATGGTGGACTGGCTCTCCCAGACATTTCGTTGTACCTCAGATCAATATTTATAACCAGGATTGTGGATTGGTTCCATAATATGGACAACAAACAATGGGTGAAACTGAAGGAAGAAGTCAGACATAAAACTGAAATCATTACCTTGGATTAAGAGGGAATATAGACCCCGGGAAGGGGATATGCCCTCCTTGGTCGTATCAACCTTGAAAGTGTGGGACGATTTGATAAAAAGGGGGATAGGATCTACATTGAGAAGTCCAATGACCCCCCTCTTTAGCAACCCGGAATTCCCACTTGCTTTTAAAGCCAAGACCTTCCTAAAGTGGCAAAGGAGGGATGATACGAGGATAGTGGAAACAATGGAAGAAAATAAACTCCCCCCATTGGAGGCCCTTGGTACCGAATATAGAAAGAAATGGTTTCAGCATGGACAACTCCAGCAATACATTTCATCTTTGACGAAGGAGTCCATAATGAATAGACCATTGTTAGGGTTAGAAAAGAAACTGTTACAGAAACATAGACCTACACATATCTTATCTGTTGTGTATAAATATTTAATTTCAGAAAACAAGGAGGAAGGGTTACAATACATAAAAAAATGGGAGGAGGAACTAGGGATGGTTATCCCTAGAGCTAAATGGGAAAAAGCAATTACAGTAACTCATAAATTATCAATCTCTACTAGGCATCAAGAAAAAAAAAATTACATAATACTAGCCAGGTGGTATAAATGCCCAGTTGATATGAACAAAATAAATTCAGATAATACAGACAGATGTTGGAGATGTGAAGTAGCAAAAGGCTCAATGTCGCATATCTGGTATTTTTGTCCAGAAATTCAATCATTTTGGGAAAAGGTATTTAAAATATACAGGGCTACAACCGGGGTAAAGATACAACCAGATATATATGTGGCGATATTGTCAATGATCTCTGGATCAATAAAAAATATAAAAAAGGGAACTTTGGGGGGCGTGTCCTGGCTATGGAGGAGTGAGGTTGTGTTTCACCTCAGCTCCGTCTCACCGCAGCAGAAATCTCAGCTAAAACGGGGAATACCGGTGTCTAACGGCTCCCCACATGTCACAGCGGGCTCAGCAGTCTTCTGAGCCACAAAGGACAGACAAATACCGTCAGGGACAGCTGGAATCCTACTTTCCCGGGACCCGAGGACAAGGCCGCGCTGCTTCCAAGATGGCGCCGGCCGGGAAAACACAGAAAACAGCCAAATCGTCCCAGCCAACTGCAGCTACAAGTCGGACATTAAAGGAAACGGCTTCCCCAGCCTCACAAGCTCCATCCCCAAGCTCGGTGAGTGAATCTGTCCCTCCAACGTCCCCTGTATCCCTGGATGGTAGCTCTGAAGTGTCAGACTACTTAAGTGAGGAAGACATTAGACGCCATATTATGTCCCTCCCTACCAGAGAAGACCTAGAACGCTTCACATCTAGAGTGGAAAAAGCATTCACTGAGGATATAGCCCAGCTTAAGGCAGATACCACACACTTGGGAAACAGGGTGGAATCTCTGGAAGAGAAACTAGAGGAGGCTCTCCCCACCATTGCTCTACTGCAATCTAAGTGCAGAACGCAGGATCTGCAAATTGAGACATTGCTATGTCAATTGGATGATGTCGAAAACCGCAGTAGGAGGGTTAATATCAGGATCAAAGGTCTGCCAGAGGCCACGGCTTCCAGAGACATCATCCCTACACTAACAGACATTTTCAGAGACATCCTGGGTTTGCCAGCGTCTGCACCTATAGAAATAGATAGGGCACACAGAGCTTTAAGACCTCCATCTCAAGATGCTGAAAATCCCAGAGATATAATTTGCAAGCTCCACAAATACACTCTTAAAGACAGCATCATGCAGAAAATGCGCAACAGGCCATTTTATGACTTCGACGGAGCACGTTTATTTTTCTACCAAGATATATCCAGACGCACATTAATGCAACGCAGGGCTCTGCGCCCCTTCTGACGGCGATCCAGGAAGCAGGACTTACATATCGCTGGGGCTTCCCTTTTTATTTGCAAGTGACCAAAGATGGCAGACAAGTCACTTTACGCAATAAAGATGACCTACCCCACTTTCTCTCAACTCTTGGTTTGGGACCTATTGATTTTCCAGATTGGAGAGGACCATCTGATGCATCAGTGCAACATCTCTCGCAAACTTGGTCGACGGTTGCACGCAAAAACAGACGGAGAGACAGGCAGCACCTGAACCAGGACTCCTGATTGGCGCAGAGACCCCTCCAAACCCCTTTAAAAACCAATACCACCTCAAGTTTTTGACTCGGAAGCATCACCAGATAACTTTTGATGTGTGTTCCCTCTACAAGCTACAATAGGATTGAAGAGCTCTACCTAGCCGAACTTTGTCCCTACATTTCTTAGAGCTTATACCCTCCAGAGATGACCTGTTTCTATCTCTCAATCCAGCCTACTGAACATGGCAACTCGTGCTTGTGATGGGTCCCATATTCTGTTAAAGAGAAGAAAAAAGAGAAGAAAAGAGGGATACAAGAAACACAATTTTTCTTTGACTTTTGAATTTTCTTTTTCCCTTTTTTATCACCGTTCCCATTTTTTCCCATGTTCATATACATTTATCTGATTCTACTCTGGTCCCACTTAGGAAATAGTAGACTATGAGCTCACTAGCTGAATACACCCCCTTCCCTATTCCCCAGCCTTTTTTCAGATGCGGTGATAGGAGATGGGGTCCCTTCCCTCTCCTTTATGTACAGGCTCACGTTTCCCCACGTAGGCCACCCTCAACAGGGTATGGTCCCTTTTCGGGACACTAGGTTTGGGTCTGGGGTCCTCCCTCTTAGGAGGGGAAACCCCCCACCTAACACACCGAGGTCTTTTTTACAGACTTCGTTACTACTGTATTGTATTGTTGTTGTTATTTTATCAGTTTTTGTTTTATATTCCTTTAACCACCTGTCTTTCTCACCTCTCCCCATCTGTCCACCCCCCTCTTTTCTCCCTAGGAGCGTCCCACTGCTTTGGATTCTGTGTCGGGCGAGTCTGATCACCCAACGACCTCCCTGCTACCTACGTAAAAATGTCTACAATTAAGGTAATTTCATATAACATTAGAGGCCTCTGCTCCCCTGAGAAAAGAAATAAACTCTGGTGGGAACTTAAAAAGCTAAAGGCTCAAGTGGTTTTCCTACAGGAAACCCACTTCACCCATCATTCCATACCTAGGCTTCCTACCCACATATTCAATCAATGGTTCCATAGTACCTCCCCCTCCTCTAAATCTAAAGGCAGTACGATCGCAATTCATAGGACCTGCCCCTTCCAACTCTCAGACAGTAAAATAGACCCACTGGGCCGTTACATTTTCCTGAAAGGTAGTATAGCGGGGAAAAAGTTTACCTTTGCCTCAATTTATGCACCTAATACAGACCAAATCACTTTCATAGATAACACCCTTGACATGCTGACAGAATTCAAAGAAGGATTTGTCATTTTAGGAGGAGACTTCAATGTTAGCCCCGACCCCTCAATGGACACTTCCAACTCCAGTCAAACACATTCGTATGCATTCTTGAAACACTTTAGAAAATCCCTACACTCACATCTATTACTGGATAGTTGGAGAGTTTTCCACCCTAGGGAAAAAGACTTTAGCTACCACTCTGCTGTACATGATGTGTACACTCGCATAGACCACATTTACGTGGACCGGCCCACACTAGAGCTCGTGCAAGCGGCCTCCATTGGGAATATTACCATATCTGATCATGCACCAGTGGGAGTGCTCATCACCCTCCCCTCCGGCTCCCGTGGGGCCTGGACATGGCGGTTGAATGACAATCTGCTAGATGACACAGCAGCAGTAGCCAAAGTGTCAGAAACTATCACAAATTACTTCAAAGAAAATGTCACGGACGACCTTAGCGCGGGCATAGTGTGGGAGGGCCATAAAGCTGTGATCAGGGGAGAGTTCATATCCTTAGGAGCAAAACTTAAAAAGATGCTTCAGGCAGATTTTGACAGGGTGTTAGCAGCTCTACAAGAAGCTGAACTCAAACATAAGCAGAATGGGAACCCCGAGGCACTACAGAGGCGGAATGAATTGAGGGACTTGTTCCTGTGCTTGCTTGATCGACAGACCCGCAAGAAAGCCAGACACTTATCGCACAAATATTACGAACATGGCAATAAGTGCGGCCGTATGCTTGCGAGAGCTATCCGCAAGAAACAGGCTCAAACATACGTACAAAAGCTTCGCTCTCCATCCGGAGACACTCTGATCCAGTCCTCCAAAATTGCCTCGGGGTTCCGAGATTACTATTCGGGCTTATATAACTTAAATTCTGAATACCCTCCAGATATTCAGAAACCCAGGGCCACTGCAATAACAGACTACTTAGCCTCGGCTGGCGTCCCGCCCCTAAGTGCAGAACAATGTACTGACCTCGAACTTCCAATTTCCTCTAAGGAGATTGAATTGGTGGTGAAGTCCCTCCCTACGGGAAAAAGCCCTGGGCCGGATGGATATACTGGGTCATATTATAAAACTTTCCTGCCTCTCCTATTACCCTACATGTGCACCTATTTCAATTCCACAGCGGAGGGGTCACCCATCCCTCCAGGAGCCCTTTTGGCGCACATCACTGTGTTGCCGAAAGATGGTAAAGACCCGACGCTCCCCCAAAGTTACCGTCCCATATCCCTCCTTAATACTGACATTAAGATTCTAGCAAAAGTTTTAGCAGATAGACTTGGGAGTCTTCTGCCCCACATTATCCATCCGGACCAAACTGGGTTCATTAAAGGAAGGGAAGCGAGAGACAATTCAATAAGAGCAATACAACTTATCCATTGGGCCCGCTCAGATCCTAACCCTAAACCTTACATCATCCTCTCCACAGACGCCGAAAAGGCTTTCGACCGGGTCGATTGGTCATACCTCAAAGCAGTGTTGGAGGCTTTAGGGCTGAAAACACGCATGATGTCGTCTATCTTAGCCCTATATTCTACCCCCTGTACACAGGTCAAGGTGAATGGAGTGCTTTCCCCCCCAATTCGCAATGGCACGAGACAGGGGTGCCCCCTTTCCCCTCTACTCTTCGCTTTAGTGCTGGAACTGTTACTGAGTACCGTCAGAGCAAATACTGACATCAGGGGCCTGAAGGTAGGAAATAATGAACATAAACTGTCCGCATACGCAGACGACGTATTGTTTCACCTCTCAGAACCCCTGATCTCGTTGCCAGTCCTGATGAAAGAATTAAAATTATTTGGATCACTTTCTAATTTTAAAATTAATTTCTCTAAGTCTGAAATTTTGCCGATCAACTTGACCCCCACATTGACTAACAGCTTACAAGCTTCGTTCCCCTTCACCTGGGCCAAATCCTCCTTTCGATACTTAGGTATACAGTTAACGGATAGTCTTGATACACTATATACTGCAAATTTCCCACCGTTACTTAATTCAATTAAAAAAGATCTGTCCATCTGGACAAAGACCGCGTTTACGTGGATAGGCCGCATTAACATCATAAAAATGAATATTTTACCCCGAATACTTTTTTTTCTACAAATGATACCAATTCCTCTGCCCAAAAATTTCTTTTCCCAAATTAATAGCATACTAACAAGATTTGTGTGGGACGCAAAAAAGCCTAGAATAGCTATGCACGTCATGAAGCGCTCAAAGCTAACAGGGGGTTTAGGGGTTCCAGACATTTTAAAATACTATAGAGCCATCGCTTTCCAGAGGATCCTCAACTGGCGATTCCACACCCAGTCCAAATTATGGGTCTCCCTGGAAAAATGGTTAGCCGGCAGGAACCTGGCCTTTGCGCCTTGGCTGCCACGTGAATACCGAGGATTGTCAGACACTACCTCCCCGTTGACGACCCATGTCCTTTCTGTCTGGGACACAGTGAACACAGCTCTAAAATTATCTCCACCAATATCCCCGCTTGCTCCGTTAGGAGGGTTCCTTTGGTTCCCACCAGGCGAACAAATGGCCTTTTTCGGCCCATGGGTGGATGACGAAAACGCCAGTTGCGGAAAATTAATGAAGGATGGCAAACTGATGAGTTATGAAACACTACAACGTGAACATAGAGGTCCCAAAATGAATTTTTGGAGATATAGGCAGCTCCACCACTTTTTTGAAATTCATGGACGTTCCATAAGGGACATCTCCACTCTTACTCCATTTGAACAACTTTTTATTGAGGAAGACCCGATCCCACACCTGATCTCAGAAATGTATCGCTTACTAGGTACAACTGACAACCCCAGAACGACTTACATACGGGCATGGGAAAGGGATTTGCAGTTAGACTTTTCCACGACCCAACTCACACACCTATACCAACTCACCCACTCGAGCACTATGGAATCCAAAACCCAAGAAACAAACTATAAGATTCTATCACGCTGGTACAGAGTACCAGCTGATTTGGCTCGTATCTACCCTTCGGTGTCGGATCAGTGTTGGAGGGGATGTGGCCACAGAGGCACACTCCTACACATTTGGTGGGAGTGTCCCCTGATCAAATCATACTGGAAAGACATTAAGTCTAGTGTAAAAGAAATTCTAGATCTAGATATTCCTCTGTCCCCAGCCTATTTCCTCCTGCATGTCCCTTTGATACCGATTGGTAGATATAAAAAGAGTATACTTCCACACCTACTAAACGCGTCTAGACGCCTGGTTCCAATATATTGGAAACAAACTAGGGTTCCTACAAAAGAAGATTGGATAAAAAAAGTGAACGATATTAGGGAAGCAGAACATTGGATAGCATCATGTAAAGGAAAGACGGAACGTTTTGAAATTATATGGGGCCCATGGAAAGACTATGTGTTCGATCCAAATCATATGTCTTCAAGCTTGGACATGGCACTACTAGAATTAGCAGAACCCTCCTTACGATCCCGCTTAGATAACGTAAACAAGACCCACTGAAAGACATATTTCAACTTTACCGGTCATAAAGAAGATATATGGTTGGGAGACTCGCCCGGCACAGACCAAAAGAGCCTTCTTAGGCTAAGAGGTATGCTCCATATCCGTTCCCCTCTACCTCTCTCCCCCTCTGGCCCTTTTCTACCCACTATTCCTTTACTCTTACTTCTTATCCACTTTTTACTACTATCCATATTTTTGTTTAAAGGACTACTTAACGTTTCTGATATCAGGCGGTTCTAATTTAAGATATATATTGTTTGTTTAAACTCAAGGTGAAGATGATTGGCAACAAGACAACGGCCTCGTCACGCGGTGGCGGAGGCATACTTCCTCCGCTTCCTGTCAGGCGGGGCAAGGGGGGAAAAGTCCTCCTAGACACAGCGAGAAGGGCGAGGTTGTAGGAGGCTAGTGCCCCCCTCTGCCTGGATCGCTGTCGGAGGATGACCCCCCCACGTAACCACTCCAACTCATATACCTCTTCTGGAGGTTTAAGGCCAATATCTGACCGGTCTAAGGTCTCACGACCACCTAGCCTCGGGAACTCATTAGAAGCTCCTGACCCCACTGGTACCTTGGGCCCACCTTAACCTTTCAGCTCTAGACCGTACCTGAAATGTTTCATATGTTTTGCGTAACACTTGTATAATGTGTGTAGTCTTCTGTACCAAAATGTTACTAAAATAAAGATTTAAAAAAAAAAAAAAAAAAAAGGGAACTTTGAAGTACTATCTAACTGCGGCACGTACTGTCATAGCTAGAAATTGGAAAAATAAAAAAGCCCCCTCCATAAAAGAATGGGAATGTGAAATGGGAGTGATGCGATCCTTAGAGGAGAGGATGATATTAGAGGGAAGGAGATGATTATGTGCAGGAAGAGCGTGGGAAGAGTCTAGAACCTCGCCGCGGTAGGGGAAGGAGAAAAAGGGGATAAAGATAGAGCAAATACTGTGAGAGTTGGAGAAGGGGGGAGAGTTCTTCTGAATTGGAGAAATTTTTTGTTTTTTGTTTTGTTTGTTTGCTTTTCGGTTAGTTGAGTGGTGTTGTGTAAGAGGATTGGTTGAGGGTGTATTATGTGTATGGATGGGGGGTACTGGGATAGTATTGTGTTGCAGATATAGGGGCCGTGCAAAGATAGAGTAACGAATTATATCCAGAAATGTATACAGATGATGCTAGTATAGACCATGGGGATATATAAAATGATCTGAATATTAATTGTGAATGCCCCTATACACCATGATTCATTTTTTCCTGTGTAGATGTATGTATGTGTATATGTTTTATATAAAAATTTTGTAAAAATGTTTGATAAGTAGGAAGGCCAGTATGGTGGCCTGAATTTATGGGAGGAGTCCGGGGGGTATTTAAGCAGCCCGCTCACCTGTGGTGCTTGTCGGTTTCCTGTGCGCGATCCGTTACGTCACTAGGCCGACTATCCGAATACCAAACGTCCGCAAGTTGCTGTCTCGCGAAGTTCCCGCATTTTGCCATTTCGTGCTCGAGTGTCAGTGTTTACCGATCCGTATCGTTCGTACCACGCGTCTGGCTTGGCTGTCGCAGGTAGGGTCCCCTCGGACTTTTGTTTTTACGAACTGTTAGATATCATGTCACTAAACCGTGATATCAAACTTACGAAGCACCCGCAACTTTTACGTACGTAACCACAATGTATATCACTCGCACTATCGTTATGTAACCATTTCGTGTTAGTTAAGGAAACCACCGCGACGCGTGCGTCGCTACATTTCAGGCATGTTTAAACTGCAAAAAAACATGAGTCAGCAGACAGCCATAGCGATTCGCAGTTCACAATCTTATCAAACCACGTCAGTTTGATACCAATCATTTCTCATTTCTGAAACATTTCTAGACACATTTCTATCATTTCAAACCATTTCAAAATCATTTCTCATTTCAGTCACATACCGCGCTCCGATTCGAATCCAGTCGCACCTAAAAGATGCACCGATTCGCTCCGGTGTGCCCCAGTAGTTACGGCCTCATTTCAGTACATGCTCCAGAGTCACGTCACAAGCAGTCGATTACCTCTGTCATGGTTATCATTTCATTTGCCACACAGCACACTCCGGTACGAATTTAGTCGCATAGAAATGCACCGATTCGTCTCGGCGTGCCCCAGGTATGGCCACATTTCAGTACATGCTCCAGAGTCAGATTCGTAGTCAGTCGCTACAGCAGCACGACCGATTCCCGCCTCTGTCATGGCAAAACAATATGTTACACCGCACTTACCGCGCTCCGCTTCGAATCCAGTCGCATCCTCCATGCACCGATTCGTTACGGCGTGCTCCAGGGCTCGGCCTCATTTCAGAAACATGCTCCAGAGTCCGGATCACAGCTAGTCGCAGATATCGGGCGACTGATCCGCATCTCTGTCATGGGAATTGCTACCATTTCACTCCCACAGCGCATCACCGTTTCGAAAACAGTCGCATCCACATGCACCGATTCGCCACGGAATGCCGCAGTTGATTCGGCCGTATCCATACCTATACCAGAGCTCGGTCGGTTGCCAGTCGCAAAACACGGCACAACCAATTCAAGCCTCGGTCAAGGTAAACATTTCTCTCATTTCATTTCATGCTGCGCTCCGATTCGAATCCAGATGCATCAAACAAGCACCGATTCGTCCCGGTGTGCACCAATATTTCTTCTGTTGCCTCATTTCAGTACATGCTCCAGAGCCCGGTTCACGGTCGCATCAGTCACAACACGACCAGGCCGGACCTTTGTCATGCAGTTCAGTCATTTCAAAAATCAAGGCAAACATTTCGAATCATTTCGTTGTCACAAGATTGTAAGCACCATACGAATCATAGCTTCAAGTTAGCCAGCAATCCCTTCACGAATTATCACCTTTCATTTCTCTAGGTCAGTCAAAGTTCAGTAGGTCCACCTGCACCAGGTTGGACGACATCTCCCCAGGTAAAAAAAAAAAAAAAAAAAAAGAGAAGAATGGGAGGATAAATCGGGTAAGTATGACTCAGGGGATCAAAGAAAAAACTTGAAATTCATGTCACCCCAATAGGTTACAGTCAACCGAAAAAATACAAGCTCAAGACAGGAGATCCTCACCAGATCAACTATGTCTCAAGCCGGCAGTGAAGACTTCACGGCCCCTCTGTCACCTTCCCTGGTCTCAGAGAGCGGCAGCGTGCAGTCCCTTAGGGGATGGACTATCCCCAAACTGACCGCAGAGCTCAGACGCAGAGGCGTCCCCTTCCCCGCCACAGCGAGGAAAGGCGAGCTCTTCAAACTTCTCTTTCCCCCACCAGCAGCAGGACCCAGTACCCAACAGGCATCCCTTCAGTCAATAGCATCAGCTATTTCACAATTACACACAATGGTGTCATCCTTGTCGACCTCAGTTACAGACGTCCAAATCAGGGTGGCACTCCTGGAGGCTCGACCGGCCACGGCTGTCCCCGACCCAACCGCGACGCAAACCTTGACACCCCTTCCTGCAGGTACATCAGGCTGGAGCTCCATTGTCTACCCCTCCCATTTGGTCCCAACCAGTACCAGGAAGGACATTTTGGACGGCAGGGACATCAACCTGGCCTCTCTCCTTATTTCCGTACACGACCTGGCAGAAAATAAAGCCTACTCCTGGGGCGACATATCGGTGGTCCTTAAAGCCAAAGACCCCAGATTGAACCGCAAATTATCGCTCCCAGAATTTACCCTGGCCTTTGGCATGCTCAGAGACGTCCTATGCTCAGCCACCCCCAGCAGACGGGAAGAGCTGGACTTGTATCTCCATACAGTGGTAGACTTGGGCTACAAGTATGGAGGATTCGCATTTTACGACTACCACCGTTCCTTTTCCGCCAAGGCCGCTGCCAGACTCACACAGTTCCAGACTACGACAAACTGGAGTCTCATGGACGCAGAGCTCTTCTGCCGCCACTTTGCCGGCTTACGCTCACCTCTGTGTGCGATTTGTCAGTCCTCCACCCACACTGCCACCTGGTGCGCCAATGCCGCGACCAGACGGCCCTTCGAGTTTCCCTCCACCTCAGGTACAATTCAGGGTCAGTCGCCCCCTGAACCAACACCTCAGGTGGACAAATTCGGACGTCCAGTCCGAACCATGGGAGGGGCAGCCATTTGTAATAACTACAACTACGGGTCCTGCAACTTCAGCCAGTGCCGCCTACTCCACATCTGCACCTTATGCCAAAGAGCACACCCAAGGAACCTGTGTGAAGTCAAACAACACAAGAAGGCATGACTAAGCCGGATCAACCTCTTGTGGTTAGGACTGTACCTCACCTCACATCCCACCCCTTCCCTGACCACCTACCTTATCCAAGGCTTCACAGTAGGCTTTCACACCGGCCTCATTTCACTACCCCACTATACTCACGAATGTGCCAATCTTCGCTCAGCAGCCATAGACGAACAAGCCATAGATCAGCTCTTACAAACAGAGGTAGATCGAGAGTACATGATAGGCCCCTTCACTTGCCCCCCTTTCAGCACATGGAGAGTCAGCCCTATTGGGCTTGTCAAGGGCAAGTTCACGAATAAATTGCGTTTGGTGTACGACCTGTCTGCGCCTCATTCTTCCCACATCCCCTGTCTCAATTCTCTGATCCCCTCCGAAGAGTTTTCCCTAAAATATTCCTCCGTCGACATGGCAATACAAGCAATCATCAAAGCAGGTACAGGTGCCTGGCTCTCCCAAGCCGACATCTCGGATGCCTTCAAACTCCTGCCCATCCATCCATCCCTCTGGTGCTGGCATGGCATCAAGTGGAAGGAGGCATATTATTTTGCCACAAAACTAACCTTCGGTTCAAAGAGTAGTCCGTGGCTCTTCGACACGTTCGCTCAGTCCCTGGTTTGGATACTGTTACACAAGGGTCAATGCCAAGAAGTCATCCATTACCTGGATGACTTCCTACTAATAGAACCTCCCAGCAAGCCACCAGGAGACCTCGACAGACTCAGAGTGATATTTGGAAACCTCAATGTTCCCATCGCCGAGCACAAAGTCGACGGCCCAGCACACATCATCACCTTCCTCGGGGTCAGCTTGGATACCTGCGCTATGCAAGCCAGTCTCCCCCTCGACAAACTAACACGCATTAGGGCGGTCCTTCACGAATTCACACACACCAAAAGCTGTACCAAAAAACAGTTGCAATCTCTCCTGGGAATGCTTAATTTTGCCATGCGAATTATCCCACAAGGCCGCACCTTTGTATCACGCCTGCTTAGATTCCTGCCAGAAACTCAAGACCCCGATCAGATCTTAAAACTAGACTCCGCAGCTATAGCGGACCTATCTATGTGGGAGAAATTCTTGTCCGCCTGGAATGGCATATCCCTATTCATACCCACGGTTTCGCCTCTGTCACCCCAGGTAGTGACAGACGCTGCAGCCTCCACAGGTTTCGCGGCAATTTTTGGCCATCATTGGTTTTCAGGACCCTGGCCTCAACAGATACTGTTGATACCCGGATTTACTCAAACATCTGCCCTCTTTGAACTTTATCCCATAGTGGCAGCTGCACAGCTCTGGGGCCACCACTGGACAGGACAAACCGTAGTCTTCACCACTGATAACCAAGCCACAGCAGACATTATCAACAGAGGCAGGTCCAAGTCCCTAGCAGTCATGTCCTTCCTGCGCAGATTGGTACAACTGTCTTTACAGCGTCAGTTTAATATACACTGTGCATTTATTCCCGGCAGATACAACTCAGCTGCCGACGCACTGTCACGTTTTAATTACACCTCCTTTTTTGAACAGGTTCCCGATGCCGAACCAATGTCGGCCCCTATCCCAGTCTGGTCACAACTGACCCTGGACTAGTTCAACATCTACACAGAGCAACGCAACTCATCAATCATTCACTCTCTCACAACACACTCAAAGCCTACCAGACAGCTTGGAAGGCGTTCAATAAATTCCTCACACCCTACCGTAAAACACCAACAGATCTCAAACAGATACTGGCCTTCATTGCACACTGTCACTCACAGCTGGCCTTATCCTACAATACTATCCGGCTATACCTAGCCGGCATTCAACATTTCTTGACGCTTGAAGACCCTACGAAATCTTCACTGTTTTCGTCACACGCTATACGAGCCATCCTAAGGGGCATTCAGAAACAACAACCAGTCATCAGCTCCAAGCGCTTACCCATTACGGGCCCCATTTTTAGGGGCATGTCAACTATTCTGGCTACTTCACCATTCGGTCTGCTCCCCAGCATGGTCTTACAAGCAGCTATATATTTAGCTTATTATGGGTTCTTGCGACCTGGCGAATTCACCTCTAACAAACCCACAGACCAAGTACTATGCAGACGGCACTTGCTTCGATACCAAGATCATTTCATCCTGCACCTCGAGGTCTCTAAAACCCAACAAACGGGCTCAGGAGTGAACATTCATCTCTACAAAACCAACAACAGCTGGTGTCCAGTCGCTGTACTCAACCGACTCCTGTCACTCCTGCCTGAACAACCAGACAGCAGTCCCCTCTTACCATTCCCAGTTAAACCCTTAAACGCCTCTCAGTTTGTGAAACACATAAGGATACTTCTCCGCAATCTTCACCTTAACCCTAGTCAGTATTCCGGACACTCCTTCCGCATCGGAGCAGCCTCCGCAGCGTCCCGCCACGGGGTTCCAGACCACATCATCAGAAGACTAGGCAGGTGGAAATCAGGCTGCTTCGCCCGGTATATCCCCAATCCACAAACAGAGATGGCACAGGCATTCTCCAAATTGGCTCAATAAATAACTGAAAACCAATAAAAATTATAACCCTACCTGAATGTTTTTGCCCCCTTATTTTGGCATACCGGCCATTAGACCAAGGCACACTTTCAGGTCCATTTCATATGGTAAGTCCACACTTCCAGGTCTATTTCCAATGGTAAGTTTATCTTAAACTATAAATGTTATCTAGGCCCATATCGGACATAGGGCTCCGACCATAAGTAGGAAGGCCAGTATGGTGGCCTGAATTTATGGGAGGAGTCCGGGGGGTATTTAAGCAGTCCGCTCACCTGTGGTGCTTGTCGGTTTCCTGTGCGCGATACCCACCCTCCCATCCCCATTTCAAGGCATTTATCTCATTTCATTCATTTCATCTCATTTCTCTCTACAGAATAATCATTTCTTAAAACCAGGGTATGCCCCCTTATTTTGGCATACCGGCCATTAGACCAAGGCACACTTTCAGGTCCATTTCATATGGTAAGTCCACACTTCCAGGTCTATTTCCAATGGTAAGTTTATCTTAAACTATAAATGTTATCTAGGCCCATATCGGACATAGGGCTCCGACCATAAATAAAGATTGTAAAAAAAAAACAAAAAAACAGCAATTCGTCTAAATCTCCAATTAATGATGCTTTACAGTAACCGAAAGTGACGTAATTGGAGATCTCGATGAATTGACACCGGATCACCTGGTAAAAAAAAGGGAAAGAAAGCCTAAAAAGAAAACAAATGCAGCCATTACATCTAGGAATATCTAATATAATAAAAGTTTGCTTCTGGGTTTAATACCTCTTTAAGCACAATGTCCCTTGCTGGGAATATGGAAACCCAACACTTCATATTCCTGATATGTGCCTGCTGTACCATGTACTTGTATGGGAAAGTCTCCTATTCTCTTTGTATTGCTTCCTTTATGTGAAATCCCCGGTGTTCCTGTATCTTTCCCAGGAATGGTGGAAATTTGAGGCATATAATTAGAAGCCCACCGTCTGCGAACAGAATTTGCACACAGCTTTCTGCACCTATTACCCAAAGTACAGAACATGTGATGACATTTAGTCAGGAAGGCTTTTGCTTTCCCTAATGGAATTTCTAACTTAACCACTTGCCTACCGGGCACTTTTCCCCACTTCCTGCCCAGACAAATTTTCAGCTTTCAGCGCTGTCACACTTTGAATGGCAATTGCGCGGTCATGCTACACTGTACCCAAACAATTTTTTTTATTTTCTTCCCACAATTAGACCTTTCTTTTGGTGGTTTGGCATCTGAAGGGCACTGACAGGCATTACTGATGGGCCACTGATTGGCACATTTATGGGCACTGATAGGCAGCACTGATGGACACTGATAGAGGGCACTGGATAGGCAGCATTGATGAGGAGCTATTGACAGGCATTACTGATTGGCATCTGAAGGGCACTGACAGGCATTACTGATGAAGCACTGATTGGCACATTAATGGGCACTGATTAGCACTTTGATGGGCACTGACAGGCGTTACTGATGGGGCGCAGACAGGCATCTGATGGGCGCAGACAGCTGATGGGCACCTCTCATGGGGGCTGCGCTGATAATCATCACATTGATTATCAGCGCAGCCCCCAAGAGAGGTGCCTATCAGCTGACAATCAGTGCCTATCAGCTGCCAGTCTGTGCCCCATCAGTAACACCCCCCCCCCCCCCCCCCGGACAGGGAGAGCTGCTGATCGGCTCTCCCTGTCAGCACGAATTGAGGAAAGCCATTTAGCAGCACTTCCTGTGATTGGTTACAGCTGATCACATGGTAAGGAGCCTCCGTCAGTGGCTCCTTACCAAGATCGGAGATGCAGTGTGTCACACAGCACCAACGATCGCCGTGCTGCACGTACCGTTGGCAGGCGCAGGCATGTTATCCTGTCAGGATAACAGAACCACCGCCCGGCCGTCATTCTGCTATAGGCCTGGCGGGAAGTGGTTAAGAAAAGTTTAGCCTCCGTTTCCTTGGAAGGGTTGTGTTCATAGGTGTGCGCAGCCTATTGTATTAGGGTGTGCACCTCAAAGATCCAACACATATGCCTTTGTGACATATTAACCGGCCTCTTCCCCACTCGTCATCCTAAAACAATGGGGGGGGGGGGGAGCAGGTGAGCACACAGGGGGACCTGGGCAGCAGAAAGAAAAGGAACTGGGACAAGAGGGGTGGCATACATTGGTACCAATCCCTTGTATTTTCCTCCTGTGGCAGCTGAATATCGGCAAGAGGAGGAAAAGCCTACTTTTAGCTGCTGCAGAAGAAAATACAGATCGGTCCCTTAATTTCCACTCCAGCCGCCTATCCTGTCCAGGTTCTGGGGGTCGGCAAGTAAGGATCGCGGCTTACCTGTCACCTGCCCACAATTGAGGGTTGCAAACTCCAGGATTAGGGTGTGCCCAGGCACACCTGGCACACCCCTTGCGCACGCCTATGGTTGTGTTAATGTTCTGACTAAGGCTGGGTTCACACTATTGCCGCCAGCAGGGGTCCGGTGCGTCCCCGTTCACCGTTTCAGGTCCGATTTCAGCCCGAATTTTTGGCTGAATTTGGACCTGAAATGGACCAAAAGACACACAGAGCTCCTATGCAAATTCGCAGCAGAGATATGTGAACCAGCTCCGTGGATAGATGGTCAAAATCTCCTGCTATTACGAATTGGATGCGGGGAACCCACATCCATTAAGGTGAAAAAACATGAGGGTTTACAACCCATTTAAGTAAGTGCACACGTGAGGTTCGTGCTAAGTGCACAACGGGACCCCATTTTGTTACTGGAAGTGAGGTATGCTGGACTGCTGTAAAGGGAGAGGAACATGGTCCCCACCTGGTCTTGAGCATTGATGAGCGCGCACATGCGTGAAAGGTACCCTCATGTGCATGGCAAGTGGCTCCTCACACATAAAGGATGTCTTTTTAAAAATGTTATTGCTGAAGAACTTGGAGTGGGTATATGGTGATATAGGATCTTCCAAAACTACTGAATAATAGCAGGAGGACACCAAACTTTGCTAAGCTTCCCCGAATATAATGAGTGCATGGTCAAATAAAGAGTCCTTGCAGAAGCCATCTCAGTAAGAGCTACCACTGGCACTTCCACACAAAGGAAGTCAGCACACAGTCACTAGGACCCTGAGCTCAGGTCAGTACTCACAATGTCACAGAATCACCAGATGCCTCCTTCCAGTATCTACCAGACACTCTTTGGTGAGGAAGAGGTTAATAATCCCAATGCTACAGGGCAGCCAGATCCTTTCCAACTTCCACCGGGCCCTCTTCAGTGAGCTCTCCAGACCAGGTTCTTAGGTAAAACTTCCTTGATTAGCTTCAGAAAGGGATTTTAGAAGTAGGCCCCCCCAGCTATGCCGCAGTTGGAACTTTGAAGAACATCAGCTTGAATCAGTAGAACTGCTGCGGAGGGGGGTTGGCCACCTTCTCCCGGACGGGTGGAATTCCTCCAACAGAAAGACCCTGCTGTTCTAACGCTCAGACTATCTATATGCCCCATCCAGCCACCTACTGGGCACACCTCCCCAGGGATTGGCTGAAGCACAATACATATTCAGGTTGCCCATTTGCCTTGCTCAACCTCCTATGCTCCAGAAGCCTCCAGGAAGCAGGAGAGCGCAATTAAACCTGCAAACTGTGAGATCAAGTACAGCCCAAAAAAATCAATAGCTGCTCCAATGATTGCAGAGGAGCTAAAAAGAATTACATTTACCTATAATCCTAGCAGCCTACCTAGGAAGGTTCTACATAGATGACTGGGTTTAAAAGGGGTTTGGCATAGGAGGGATTAAAAAGTTTGAAAGGGGTTGGTTTACTAAAGGCAAAAATGCAGTCCAAGGGAATCTACCCTTAGCTTAGTGAACGAGGTGAAACTCTGCTAATTTCTAATCACGTGCAAGCAAAAATCATTTTTTTGCACAGTGACTTGTCACCACAGATTAAATTACAAAAAGAAGCATCACCACAGGGTGGTGCTGTGGATGCGAAACAGTGGCCAACAGTGCCACGTCCTTAAAGCGGAGGTCCGACCAATTTTTTTTTTTCTTTTAAGTCAGAAGCTACAAATACTGCAGCTGCTGACTTTTAAAATAAGGACACTTACC
This sequence comes from Lithobates septentrionalis, assembly GCA_037952835.1. Classification (NCBI taxonomy): domain Eukaryota; kingdom Metazoa; phylum Chordata; class Amphibia; order Anura; family Ranidae; genus Lithobates; species Lithobates septentrionalis. The sequence goes on from JBBDGP010002256.1 coordinate 800,010, forward strand.
TGTCCAGGGCGCCCGCAATGTCGGCACCCAAAGCCGATCTATCCGTTGGCTGTCGGGTGCTGCTGCTGCCATCTTCGGTAAGGGAATCAGGAAGTGAAGCCTTGCGTGCATGTTCCAGCGCAGCCAAACGGGTCCTGCTTCGTTCTTGGTTGTAATATGTGGCTAATATAGAATATCTATATTCAGCCTGGAGGAAGCGGTATATGATGAAAGCACTCAAGCAGAGTGTGGGACATTTCGTTACAGTACTTAAAAAAGTTTATGATTTTTTTTTTAGATATTATACTTACCTAGGTGGATGCAGCATCAATCCAATGTCCCCCACCAGCTCTAAGACTGAGAACTGAGTGATCAAACACCACTGATTGCTCAGTTCTCAGTGCTCCATACGCAGAAAGCTGGTGACTGCCCCCACCCCACCCCCCAGCGCTCACTGGAGTGCTGGGCTGTGGAGGGGACGGGAGCATGTGGCTCAGGCTCTCAGCGTCTCGCTAAAAGGCTGAGCCGGGTGCTAGTTGGGGCTCCTGGGTGGATCTTGAACATATGGTCGCAATCTTTGTCCAGCCTGGACCGGCTCAGCGAGGTCAGCCGACAGTGGGCTTCAGCCCGCTGTCAGCTGAAAACTGGTTACAGGAGTGCAGAACGAGCTGCACTCCTGTGATCCACAGGAGAAGTACAGCCAAATAAGCTTTGGCTATGCTTCTCCTTTAAATAGTGTATTTAGTGTATTAAAAGAACTGGGGTATGAAGGTTTCCTGACTAAGTTATAAGTTATGCAGTGAAGTGTGCGCAAAAATAGTTAACCCTTGTGTTTATTAAACAAAGAGTGAATCAAAGTTAACCCTTGAGGTTAAGAGATGAAGAGTGTCAAGTAGAAGGAGCAGCCAGTTTGGATGTGGAGAAGTGGTGGTCACTGGAATCACTGCTTGCAGGCAGCAAGGTACTATGGGATATGTAGTCCATAGAAATGGAGGAAAAGCTGCAAAGAATGCTGGGAATCCAGGAAGTTGTGGAAAGAGAGGGCCAGCAGACAGGCAGCACTCACAGTGGAAAAGGTGATTTTTCAAGTAAGCGTATATAATGGATTGTCAAATATAATCATTGTTTGTATTGTTATTACAATGCTGACATAAAACGAAAATGTTTGCTCTGGCCATAGAACTCCTCTAATCTGCCCTAATTACCTTCCCCCTTTTCCCCTTAAATATTATTTTTCTGATGATTTTTTTTTTTTTTTTTTAAACAGGGATAAAGTTAGGGTTAAAAGGAAAGTAAGTATTAGAGTAACAAGGAAGGTTACTGTTAGGGTTACATGCAAGGTTAAGGTTAAATGGAGGTTTAGTGTCACAGGAAGAGAGTTAGTGTTAAAGTTCAATGAAGGATTAGTGTTAGGGTTACAGGAATGGTTAGTTTTGGGGTTAGATGTAGAATTGGTGTTAGGGTTACAGGTATGGTTAGGATAACATGGAAGGTTGGAGTTAAAGTTACAGGTAGGATTAGTGTTGGGGTTACAGACATGGTTAGTGTTAGGGCTAAATGTAGGATTAGTGTTAGGGTTACAGGAATGGTTAGTGTTAGGGCTAAATGTAGGTTTAGTGTTAGGGTTACCTGTAGGATAAAAATAACAAGGAGGGTTATTGTTAGGGTCACAGGTAAGGTTAGTGTTAGGGTTACATGTAGGATTCGCGTTGGGGTTACAGGTAGGGTTAGTGTTAGACCTACATGTAGGGTTGGGATTACATGGAGGGTTATATATAGGGTTGTTCCCAACACGGAAGGTTAGTTTTAGTGTTTATATAAGTTTCGGGTTACAGGGTAGATTAGTGTTACAGGAAAAAGAAGGGTAGGGTATAGTGTTAGGCTGCATTCAAACCTGAGTGTAGCATCTTTGAGTGCTTTTCCAGCGTTTTTTCACGCGTTTTTGTGCATTTGTATGCAGCGTTTTTGGGCTTTGGCATTTTTTTTATTAGCCAATAGAGCAGGGGTCTCAAACTGGCGGCCCTCCAGCTGTTGCAAAACTACAAGTCCCATCATGTCTCTGCCTGTGGGAGTCATGCTTGTAACTGTCAGTCTTGCAATGCCTCATGGGACATGTAATTTCACAACAGCTGGAGGGCCGCCAATTTGAGACCCCTGCAATAGAGAAAACTATTATCTGTTGAAGCATTTGTTGCTAGATATTTCAGCTTTTTTAGCTTTTCCATTAGCTTTTATTTCTTCTTTTATTATTATTCATTTATTATAATGTTTTTTTTCTGTTAGGGTAAGGGGTTTGAGTTCAGTTTAGGTTAGGGTTAGGATTAGGAGTTGGGGTTATTATTATTTTATTTTTTACATTTTTTTAAATTTAATTTATTATTATTATACGCATAATAATAAATGAATAAATACATGTAAAATAAATACACAAATAAAAATCATAAATACAAAATAAATAAATTCAATAAATTAATACTAAGTAACATTAAATAAATAATTAGCCCTTGACTTTAACGCTTACCCCTTAAAAAATAAAATAATAATAAATAACTAAACACCCTAACCCAATAATAATAATAATAATAATAATAATAATAATAATAATAATAAAATAACAACACCCAAACTCGAACAAAAAATACATTATTATTATTAATAATAATAATAATAATAACAATAATAAAATAACACCCAAACTCGAAAAAATACATTATTATTAATAATAATTATTATTATTATTATTATTATTAATAATAATGTTTTTTTTGTTCGAGTTTGGGTGTTTTTACTTTACCATTATTATTATTATTATTATTATTATTAGAAATAATAATGTATTTCATATTTTTAAGGTTAGAGGCTAATTATTATTTATTAATGTATTATTACATATTATTAATTTATTTTACTTATTTATGATGATTTTTAGTTATTTGTGTATTTATTTTACTTGTATGTATTCATATATTATTACTATTTTATTTTTAAAATGTTTCATTTTTCATTTGAGCTGAAAATCAAGCAAAAACGCACGAATACGCACAAAAATGCGCGAATGCCCCGTTTCCATTCATTGCTATAGGAAAACTAACGCTCTAAAAACGCCCAAGTCTGCCCCATTCGAGCAACAAAAAAAAAAGCCCCAGAACTTGTTTGAGCTTCAGGCGATTTGGAGTGGAGAATGTGAACCATCTCCATAGAGAATCATTGATTTTTTTTTTTTCCCTCCAGCGTTTTGGAGCTTCAGCTTTAAGCTACAAAACGCTGAGGTCTGAATGGGGCCTTTAGGGTTAGTGATTTCAGAACAGGACCCTCCATACCCAGCCCCAACCTCTGCTGGCTGTTGTTGAAATGTTATTTCTTTGCTAAACTGAGCTTTCTTAGTAAGATGTCTATTATATCTGATCATCTGATTTAGACTTACCTGGAATAGCCAGTGAAGCCTTACACGGTATTTTAAAGGAAACCGACACTCTTATCAGACACAGAGAATAAGATGGTTTCATCACCTCCAGGTGATTCATACTTTATATCCTGTGTTACTTCTATAATGAAAAGATAAAGCTATGTAGTTAACAGTTATTTAACCGCTTCAGCCCCGGAAGATTTTACCTCCTTCCTGGCCAGAGCACTTTTTGCGATTTCGGCACTGCGTCGCTTTAACTGACAATTGCGTGGTCGTGCGACGTTACACCCAAACAAAATTGACGTTCTTTTTTTTCCACAAATAGAGCTTTCTTTTGGTGGTATTTGATCACCTCTGGGGTTTTTATTTTTTGCGCTATAAACAAAAAAAGACCGACAGTTTTGAAAAAAAGCAATATTTTTTTACTTTTTGCTATAATAAATATCCCCAGAAAAAATATAAAAAAAAATATTTTTTTCCTCAGTTTAGGCCGATACGTATTCTTCTACATATTTTTGGTTAAAAAAAAAATCGCAATAAGTGTATATTGATTGGTTTGCACAAAAGTTATAGGGTCTACAATGGCATTTTTATTCTTCTTATTTTTTTTATTAGTAATGGCGGGGATCTGCGATTTTTATCGTGACTGCGACATTATGGCCGACACTTTGGACACTTTTGACACTATTTTGGGACCATTGTCATTTATACTGTGATCAGTGCTATAAAAATGCACTGATTACTGTGTAAATGACACTGGCAGGAAAGGGGTTAAACACTAGGGGGCGATCAAGGGGTTAAGTGTGTCCTAGGCAGTGATTCTAACTGTGGGGGGGGGGGGGGGGCTCTTCCACTGACATGACAGCGATCACTGCTCCCGATGACAGAGTGCAGTGATCTCTGTCATGTCACTAGGCAGAAAGGGGAAATGCCTTGTTTACATAGACATCTCCCCGTTCTGAGGCTCCGTGACACGATCGGCGGGACACCGGCGGACACCGAGTCCGCAGGTCCCACGGGCATGGGCCCGCTAGCCCCACCTCCTAATAAAGGGGATGTACAGGTACGCCCATTTGTCCACCGCTGTCATTGTGCCGACGTATATCGTCGTGCAGCGGTCAGCAAGTGTTTAAATATTCATCTTGCATTGATCATTTTTGCATTTGCTTCACAGGTGAGATACTAGATGAGGGTCTGCTATAGATGTTAATACGTGACACCTACACAAAAGAAAAAAAAGGTGTGGAGGTTAGCCCAGGTCCTTCAGGTTTTTTTCAAGGGGGGCCCTTGAAAAAAACAATCAAGGAAAAAAAAAGTGTGGGGTTCCCCCCATTGGGGGGTGGGGGGTAAAACCTTGTTGGGGAGGACAAGATCCTCTTCCCCACAACCCTGGCCTGGTGGTTGTGGGGGGGGGGGGTCTGCAGGTGGGGGACTTACCAGAATCTGGAAGCTCCCTTTACATATAAGGGGGCCCCAGATACCGGCCTCCCCTATGTCAACGAGTAAGGACTACAGAGCACCCCAACTTATTAACAAAAAAAATAAATAAATCTAAAGCACACACACAGTTTTTAAAAAGTTTCATGATGTACAACAACCACATTGTCCAGTGATGTAGATCCACGTCAGTCCCATTGCCAGACACCCACTGAAATGTTGATGGGGCGGGGTTTCTCAGATTATGTCATTAACCATATTTGGACATTTGGTTAATGACGTCATGACGGGTAAATGTTCATAACCAACGTTAAGCGCATCCCTAAAGGCGGTGGGTAGGTGGCAGGGGCGGACTGACAACTCATGGGGCCCCTGGGCAATAGGAGATTATGGGGCCCCCAGGCAATAGATTATGGGGCCACACAGTATACACACACACAATATACACACACAGTATACACACACAGAATACACATACACACACTGAAAAGGTACTGGAGAGGCGGGGCAGCTATAATCTTGGGATTTTTTTTAAAAAACACAGATTTTTACATAGTGTCCCTGGTTTTTTTTAGGCTGGCAACCCTGATGGGGCCCCTTAGTGCCATGGGGCCCTTGGGCAGTGCCCGAGTGCCCGAATGGTCAGTCTGCCCCTGGTAGGTGGTCAATTAAAGAAGGTCTCTAAACCCAATACAAAATGATGGCCATACACCCTTTTTTCGATTTTTATCATCTGATCAGTTTGTAATTCGATTGAAACAAATTAATTAAAAAAAACAATGGAATAGGCTTGACTTCCCTTCTGATCAGACTCAATCAGATTTGGTCGGCCAGTGTGGAGGATCATCTATTGTTTTGCATAAATCAGCAAACACCGCTGACCGCTGATCGCTTCAGCCCGCTGTCTGCTAAAAATGCGTCACAGGAGTAAAGAACGAACGTCCTTCTCCTTTATGTAAGCCAGTGTAGATGAGGATTTTGCCCTCGTTCACACTGAACACGGATTTGAAATCATCTGAGTTTATCTGAACTCGCACAATGTCAAAGCCGCAGACATCTATGTGGATTTATGCACAGATGTCTATTGACGTTGCTCCCCGAAGTCGCCAAAAGTAGTGCAGGAACTACTTTTGGAAATCTTTGCGGCGCCGCAAAATTAGCTCGTGGGGATCACCTTATAGTCCAACACCCAGAGCTCCTCTCACTCGGGTTCCTTTCTGAGTCTCAAAACCAGAGCGACCTGCTGTGCTCTCTTCCTGGATATTTAAAGTCCAGCTGACTGTGGACTCCAGTGGATCCCGAACATCCGGACCGGAACCCAGCCTGCCAGAGAGGCTGGAAAAACTGGGCCGGATTCCGGTTCAGTCCCTTACAATGGAACGAATTTGAGGTGAAATGTACCTATTATCGTGTATCTCACCTCGCATACCATCACATATCCTCCCTCTCTTCTCAAGCCCCTGTGGCTGAGCACTTGACCCAACCATACAGTGCACGCGAGAGAGGGCATCTGCGTTATTTTGGAATTTTCCCGGGCTGTGCTTCACCGTAGATCGAAAGGGCTGTAAAGCCAGGAACCACCTTGGCACACAGCCATTTTTCTCCCTGTTGTCACACATCCACTTTAGGGGAGCTTGGTCGGTGACCAGTTTAAATGACCTCCCCAATAAGTAATACCTTAGGGAGGTAATACCTTAGACCTATTTAATGGCGAGACACTCCTTTTCTACGATGGCATAGTTCTTTTCGTGCTTGTTGAGCTTCCAGCTCAGGTATACAACTGGGTGCTTCTCACCATCCCTGTTCTGTGACAGTACAGCCCCTAGGCCCACCTCAGAAGCATCCGACAAACTCGTTGCTGAAGCCCGGGGCCACTAGTACTGGTAACCCACAAAAGGGTCTGCTTTAAATTCTGAAATGCCTCCTTGGCTTTGGGATTCCACTTGACCATGACCGAACCCTCTACCCTTCGTCAGGTCGGTCAGAGGGGCGGCCATGGTGGCAAAGTTCGATATGAACCGTCTGTAATACCCCGTAATGCCAAGAAAGGCCTTCACTTGTTTTTTATTGATCGGTTGGAGCCATTTTTGAATTGCCTCAACCTTATTGGTCTGCGGCTTGACCACTCCCCGGCCAATAATGTACCCAAGGTTTTTTGGCCTCCTCCAGGCCTATGGCACTTTTTTATGTTAGCCGTAAGACCTGCTTCCCTAAGGGAATCTATCACTGCTTGTACACGGAGCAGGTGCGATTCCCAATCTGGGCTGTGGATGACCACATCGTCCAAATATGCAGCTGCATACGGGTGATGTGGTCTCAAGGCTTTGTCCATCATTCGCTGGAATGAAGCAGGGGCTCCGTGCAGACCAAAAGGCATCCGCTTATACTAAAACGAGCCCTCAGGAGTGGAAAAGGCAGTCTTCTCCTTGGCCGATTCAGTTAGCGGGATTTGCCAATAGCATTTCGTTAGGTCTAGGGTCGTTATGTAGCGAGCCTGTCCTAACCTGTCCACAAGTTCTTCGACCCGGGGCATCGGGTATGCATCGAACTTGGACACACTGTTGAGTTTCCTGAAGTCGTTACAAAAACTGGTAGTACCATCAGGTTTTGGGACCAGCACTATGGGGCTCGACTACTCACTGTGGGACTCTATCATGTTCAACTCTAACATATTTTTTATTTCCTTCGCGACTGCCTCTCGTCTGGCCTCTGGGATTCTATATGGCCTCAGGATGGCGCGTTGCATAGTCTAGGATCACCAGAATATGCTGGTGACCCCGAGAAGATTTCACAACCGGCCCCACCAGGTCCATGCCAATCATCTCAAAGGGGACCTCGATTATTGGTAGAGGGACAAGAGGGTTGCGAAAATGGGGTGACGGTGCAGACATTTGGCACTCGGGGCACGATTTGCAGTACTCCTTGACATCTGCATGCAACCCGGGCCAGAAAAACCTCTGGGCGATTCTCTCCCTGGCTTTTTCGATACTGAGATGTCCCCCCATTATATGACCATGGGCCAAGTCTAGCACCACCCTACTGAAGGGTTTGGGAACCAGTAGCTGTTCTACCTCATCCTCTCTATGTTTTATCACTCAATACAATACATTTTTTTTAACGGCCATGTAGGGGAAAGACACCACCCAATCAGGATCCACCGGTTCCCCATCCAACATCTTAACGTTTTCCCTGGCTCTCATGAGATTGGTCTCTCGCAGTTGCTCGGTACAGAAATCCTCTCTCCTGACCTCTAAGTCGGGTACGACATTTTGGCTACTCTCAATGTCAGGGTCAGACGGGGTCTCCTGTTCGTTACCCTCAGGCTGAGAGCTAGCTTCCAGGTCCTCCGGCTCCCCAGCCATGACAGGGAAAGGAAGAGGATCTCCCTCGATCCCACAAAAGCATCCCCTTCCCTTTGGCAAAAAGGGTCTGGTGAGAGTTCCCGTGCTTCCCCAGCAGGGGGAGCTCTATCCACCAGCCTCCCTTTGCTCTCCCATAAATTCCAAAAATGGGGAAAATCTCTCCCAACTAAAGCTTCATGAAGCAGTGAAGGTACCACCCCCACTGAATGTGTTACACTGCCCCAGGGGGTATCAACCTCAACCACTGCTGTGTGGTAGCCCAGAGAGTGTTAACATGGATGCAAATTACCCCAATATTACTGGGGTGTAGTTTTGTGGGGTTCACACAATCATTCCTGACTAGGGTCACCACACTACCAGAGTCTAGCAAGGCTGTGAATGGCTTTCCATCCACTGAAATAACACACATCTGTTTTTCAATGCGACTCTGGCATGATGCAGTACATGCAACCTGTGCAAACAGAGAAATGCGTCTTTTCATAAAAGCATAATCACATTGCATAGTTCATCATCTATAGGACAGTTCGCAGCAATATGCCCTAATGCATGGCAATGATAACACCGTATATGGCCTACCCCCAGTCCTCTTAACGGCCCCAAAGACCTTCATGGCTTCTTTGGCCAGTCTCCAGGTCTAGGACCCACAGTCTCATCAGCTGTAACAACAGTCTTTTCCAACATTTCCATGCTCTTTAACCCTGGAACAGTCTTACCAGAACCGCTGGCCGATCTTGCACCCCTAGAGACACCGAAGTGGGGCGTAGATGGGTTCACCAAGTCCTCAGTGGCAGTGTACCTCACCATTAGGTCCACCAACTGGGTTGCAGTATTGGGGTCCCCCTGTCCGACCAACTTCCTCAGGGCAGCAGGGAGCGCACGCCTGTACTGGTCTATTACCACACGCTCCATGATCTGAGGGTTTGTCAAGGTCTCTGGCTGCAACCACTTCCTGGTGAGGTGGACCAGGTCAAACATTTGTGAACGGGGTGCCTTGTTGCTGGAGTAGGACCACGCGCTGGGCCCGGACTGCCATGGTGACACCCAAACGTGCGAGTACCTCTGTCTTTAGAGTCTCATAGTCCTGGGCCTTATTTGGTTCTAGATCAAAATAGGCCTTTTGGGGTTCTCCTGTAAGAAATGGGGCCAACAGACCCACCCACTGATCTTTTGGCCATCCCTTGCGGATAGCGACTCTCTCGAAAGTCGCAATGTAGGCCTCAATATCATCCGCAGGTGTCATCTTTTGCAGGTGGTAGGAGGCACGTACCATCTTTGGTTCCGCTGACCCAGGAGGTGCGGACCCCTTTTTCAGTTCCACCAGAGCCTCTGCGAACTGCCGGTTCATTTCCTGCTGGGCCGCCTGTTGTGCTGCAGCGGCCTCTGCGACTTGGCGGTTTGGTTTCCCGCTGAGCTGTATTGGCCTGTAGCAGGGCCTTTATCATTTTCTCCATCTTCAGAAATTGCCCGCTAAATCCACCACGTGTGGGAAGATTATTGTGGGGATCACCTTTCTGAATGACAGTCCGCAAACAGGCACTTTCTTCAAAATCTGGCAGATGCCAGGTTTATTTGCAGGAGGTTTGCAGAATAAAAATAAAGCAAGCAAACAGTAAAGTAAATCCTTGCCGTCCGGCGCTAACTAAACAAATAGTCTCCTCTCTATACAGTGCGGGTCTGGTCCCCGTCATCCACAAACACATGCGGAAAAGCAAACCTAAGGCCTCATGCACACTGGACGTTTTTGGCAGTAGACGTTTTTTCTACAGTCATTAAACTCTCCATCATGTTATCCTATAAGGGGGTTGATTTACTAAAACTGGAGAGTGCAAAATCTGGTGCAGCTCTGCATAGAAACCAATTAGCTTCCAGGTTTTATGGTCAAAGCCTAATTGAATAAGTTAAATTTAAAAGCTGATTGGCTACCATGCACAGCTGCACCAGATTTTGCACTCTCCAATTTTAGTAAATCATCCCCTATGTGTCCATGCACACATAGGGGTTGATTTACTAAAGGGAAAAAGACTGTGCACTTTCCAAAGTGCAGTTGCTCTCTGCAAGTGCACTTGCTCCAGAACTTAGTAAATGAGTAGAAGCTCTGCTGACGTCCACCATCCAATCGTGTTCAAGCAAAAATTTTGTTTTTTTAAATTTTCCTTGCACGTGATTGGGCACTCTTCGCAAGGTGAAGCCTTACCTCATTTACTAAGCTCTGGAGCAACTGCACTTGCAGAGGGAAACTGCACTTTGCAAAGTGCACAGTCTTTTTGCCTTTAGTAAATCAACCCCTTAGGCTGTTATCAGCAGTTTTGGGCAGTAACGTTTTTGGGCAGCAAAAAAACCCCCAAAACTAGTGGATTCTGAGAGACGTTTTTCAGCTGTAAAAACGCTTGAACGTTGATAAACGCTGATAAACATCGATAAATGCTCAAAAACGTCGCTCACCAGCGCTTTTTAACGTTTTTGATCCATTGAAAAAAAAAAAACATTTTTTTTTCAACAAAAAGATGCTAAAAAACGCTAACGCAGAAAAACGCTAAAAAACGCCATTGCAAAAGCGTTGAAAAAAGTTAAAAAAACTCACTGCAAAGCTACTGGCGTTTTTATAACGTTATTTTAACGTCCAGTGTGCATGAGGCCTTATAGTCCAACACCCAGAGCTCCTCTCACTCAGGTTCCTTCCTGAGTCTCAAAACCAGAGTGACCTGCTGTGCTCTCTTAATGGATATTTAAAGTCCAGCTGACTGTGAACTCCAGTGGACCCGAACATCCGGACCGGAACCCAGCCTGCCACAGAGGCTGGAAAAACCGGGCCGGATTCCGGTTCAGTCCCTTACAATAGAACGAATGCGAGGTGAAATGTACCTATTATCGTGTATCTCGTAAGACAAAAAAAGAGTGTTGGGACCAGAGCAGTCCGAAGACTGCAATCAATGGGAGAATCAACAATGGGATTGATCGAAAAAATTTTACAACTTTATTAATGAATGCAAAAAACTGTAAAAAGACAAATCCCACTGACGTGGCACAGAGGCCGTATGAGTGGGATAGGATCCTTCATCCAATCTACTGACACTGACAAACATTGCACACTGTAGACAGGAAATAATAAACAATGTTGTTACATTAAAAAAACAGACGAACCGGCACGTCCTCCCCTCCCCCTTCCCCAAACCAACCCTGAACGGAAGTCTCCCTTCGATAATCAAATAAAAGACCGGAAGCGTTGTGAATTAGAGTCCTGTTATTCCAGAATTATCACAGAGAACCCCCCAAAATGACTTCACCTAGCTATGTGCGTTTATACCCTGACCCGGGCTGGATAAGTAGAGAGGAAGAAGTCAGTGGGGATACAGAGAGGGCAGTGAAACCGGAGATTAAATGTGATTGTGTGGAGTGTGCAGCTAACAAAGGGAGTCCTGCCAGTATGGGATTTGATTAAAAATCAATGTGTCCATACATGATTCCTTAAAGTGGATGTAAACCCGAAACATTTTTTTTTATCATACTATAGAGTATAAGATTTCCTATGATTTGAGCCCAGTCTTGCCACAAAGAGTTAATCCATCTCTGAGCAATCCTCTTTTATTGTTCAGTGAGATAAAACTTGACAAACTGAGAAAAACTTTGTCAGATCCTCCCCCTTGCTGTGAGTGACAGGTGATTTACATATCTCGTGCACCAGCCTAAGACACATGCATTATTTTTTAATTCCCTCCCCCACTCCTTTCTTTAGCAGCTCTGCAAGGATTGGCTGTTCCACACCTCAGTGGATTTGGCATGCTGAAGTCATGTGGTTACTTTCCTGTCTTTTCACTGGATGTTAGAGATCATAGCAGAAGTTCAGTGTTAGAAATACACAGGAGAAAATGCATATTGACAAGGGGAGTGTAGAGGTGGGCGGGGACTCTACTGACATTACGACTCCACCCACCGAGCTCCAGACAACAGACCCACCCACAGAATCTGCAGTTTTTCGGGTCTAATAACAGACAGAGGGGAGACATTTGACAGGTAAAGATACATGCAGGAGGCATCTATATCCTTATAGATAACCCCTATGGCAGTAGTTTAGAAAGGATGACATTGGGTTTACATCCACTTTAAGTAGGTCTCCAGAATTTCAAGGGTAGGATATAGCACACATTAATATACACAGTTGATTCAGCGAGTGTAAAAAGCTGTGAAAACACGGACTGGTGGTTTGGAGCACAGAGCCGTTGCAGCGCAGACTGGTTGCTATAGGCTATGACCATAAGTCTTGGTATATAGGCAAATGTGGAGACACAAATAATGGAGAGGTTACTGTC